>JAOEGS010021610.1:0-37283 GCA_025447755.1 Corythornis vintsioides | reverse complement strand
TATATATCTACATATACTATAGATATACACACACACTATATATATATAAATACATACTAGAGAGATTAAATACTTGTACCTATAAAGCAGGTGCTTCAAAAGACAACCTGTGCTCTCCCAATCCTTGGTATTAAGCATTATCTTGGACAGGTAAAAGAGAACTTGAACAACTAAAAATCTCACAACTCTACTAGAAAAAATACTAGTATCAGCAAAGCACCCAGAGCTCAGTCCTGCCTTACCACTGACATACCTGATAATTATTAATATTTCCACAGAATTCCAGCAATAATAAAAAACAAACCACCCAAACAAAAAACCCACCCCAAAACCAACAGAACAAACAAAAGCCCAAGCAAACAACAAAACAACAGCAGAGAAATGCAAGTGTTGTCACCATCAAGAAGCAAGAAAGCTGGATTTTCTATTAAAAAAAAAAAGCCCTTAGGCCAATGTTTGGTTATCAGCACATCTTCTAAAATGTTTATACAGTTTGGCTCACATAATGTGGACTTCAAAGGATCAAATTCTTCCTCAGTACAAAGAATTTCCTTTTACAGACAACAGAACAGATCTAAAAGGATTAACTCATCAGGTATTTGCACCACGTAGTTTAGCTCAAAGTGCTGTAATTAAGCCACAAACTAAGCATGTGTCTCATCAAGAAAGCAAATCTTCCAGCATCATTATGGATTTAAATTGGATTTCTATGAAAAGTCCACATTGTATCAGAATTTTCCCTGCAAGCCCTGCTCAGATTTGGACTGAATGAGAAAAAAAAAAAAGCTGCACTTCTTGCCTAATAAGAAGCAATCTTCTTATTTCCAACAAGGTAAATACTTATCAGAGCTTCTAAAGGTTTGGTGGTTTGAACTTGAGGAAAAGACTTTCAGAAGGTGGTCCCTAAAGACCAGGCTTAACCTTAAGCTAAGCAGACAAAAGGCAGCTCTTTTTTTTTGCTAAGTCTCTAAAGAATCTTTCTTATTCTCTAACAAATGAAATTATTTTTAGGAATATAAAAGCAGTATGGAAAACACTCTTTGCAGCAAAGATGTTTTGTCAGCATTGTTGTATTCACCCTATCAGGTCTCTAATATTAAAGTTTCTCTTTTACACTGCTTTCCTGAGAGGTCATGCAATCCATTTTGGCAATTACAGCTCTCAAGACCCTGCTTGTAAAATGAAGTGTAACAGCTCCTGGCAGTTGTTCTCCAATCTGTTTTCCTCGTGTAAGTACAAGCACATTGATTGGGGCCCAAAGTCTATTTCTGGTAGAGAAGCCAGACAAGAGACAGTGATCTGGGCAACCTCACAAAAGAAGATTGATTAAAGGACTGAATTCTAAGCCATAGAGCAATTACATTATTTCTTTTTTAAAAATGGCTTTTATTAAATTGCTCATGTTATCAATACTTTTTAGTTTCATATAGAATGTTCAATTCACAGAAGCACACATAGGATGGAATGACAATAAAAAGACACTTGGAAATGGAATGCTCTGAACTCCAGGGGCATCCCAGTTGAGAAAGAGAATTTTTCTACTAAGACAACCACCTATGTAGGAATAAATTAAGGGGTGTTTTAAGAGCCAGCACCACAAACCCCTACCTTTGGGGCAGATAATGTAGCTGCTGCCAGGAGATTCTGCTCTTCATAAACCAGAAAAGTGGATCTGTAATACTCAAGTCTACACATGTAGTGTTTCAAACTGGAGTAAGATGCTGGTCATTGTATTCTGAATAATGATTAATTCTGAGGAGTCTGGATAAGTTCCATGCCCATACCCAAGAGGATTTCAGCAGGGTACTGGCTGCAGCATCCAAAAATCCATCACTAAGCACATGTCAGAATTTCTGAAGGGCTAAATACCCAACTGTTCCTATCTAAAAAGCTTTGCAGATATTTTAATTATAAACTGGGGCACTTGAAAGCTTTGTAAAAAATATCTTGTCTGTGTTATAAAATAGAAATGTGCCCTTTTACTCAACTGACAAGGCATTAGTAGAGCCTTATGGTCATTATTTTACTAGCAGGAACACAGGAATAAGGCATTAAGCTGGTCATTTTCATCACTGGTACACAACAATTTGATTAAGCAAAGATGAAAATCATGCAAATATTTCCTTGATTTCCCCAAGCCTTTGGACAGGCAAGTTCATCTGCACCACTGCCAGCTTGCCTGGTCTTCTGAGGTTTGAAGAGTTCCAAAATTTAATTAATTGCTTTCACTGAGTACCTGAGCCATTCTCTTACACAAATGTTTATTTTAATGTACTCTACTCATGTAATTAAATATCTGCTGTGGCCATGGATGCAAAGCTGTACCCAGATCAACACAACTGCCAAAAGCAGAGAGAAACTCTCCCCTGGGTGCTAGGGAGGTTCAGCAGCAGGGGCAGCTTCACTTGGCACATTCCAAGCACTTCTCCAGTGTTGCCAGTAATAGAAATATGGAATAAAACCAGCTAAGCTGGGTCTGCATACAGCCAGGTCAGGTCCAAAAATTCATGAAGGACTGCAGCAGCTAAATGTTTCTGGAGGTGGAAGGCTTTAGAAGCTGTGAGCTGAACAACCCCCTCAGCCAGACCTTCACTCACATTAGTGCCATGGATAATTCTAATTTGACCTATGAATGATCTATGTTATTAAAAATCATCACAGTATCTGAATACTAAACTAAAAAATAACATTTTAAAAACAAAAGTACTCTTCTTAGACATCAGATTTACAAAACTAGCAGAGATTTTTCCCAGGAGCAATTATTTTAAAGATATTTTAGGATTTTACACATCATGACAACAGCAGAAACTCATGTTCAGTGCTCAGAAATGCACCTCCAAAACTCTGCTGGGCTTCTCAACCAGTTTTTCTATTGAGAATTTTATTCAGAAGCAATCAGCATGAAGATACACCTGCAGCAGATCTCATTTTAATGTTTTTTAACCAAATAACTATCCTTTAACTGCCATAATTGTCTGGTATTTCAAGGCTATCTCTCTGACAGCATTTTTCCACTACTGACAGCATTTTTGGACTATCTTGAAAACTCACAGCTTAATCTTGAAGGAGATCAGTTTATCACATTTCTAAAGGAGGGCAGATGATTGAAAAATTCATTAAATTCCAATTTAACTGTGACTTGCTCTCATTTTCTAGTATTAATTAATTAAGCATAATTTAAAATAACATAAAAGCAGGTTAAAACATTAATGGTGACTGGAGGCAGCAACATGACAAAATACTTGAAGGAGAAAAAAGAAAATAAATTTACAACTTCTTTGCTGCACAGAACCTCAAATATAGCTTGGGACTACAACAAAAAGATAATTGTAGTTGAGTGGCCTTAATTTATCACTGAAGAAAAGCACTTTTATTGGAAACATCTATGGATAACAGTTCTTTTTAAATTGCACATACAGGGTGTTTATCCTCTGCTTTTCTCATATTCAATTTACTGTATTTCTCTCCAGTGCTTAACTGAGATGGACATTCAGGCTTCTTGAGAAATACTGAGAAAGAAAAACTTTTCTAACTTTAAAACTTATAGAAAAATTCCTGGGTGACTTCTTTATATTCTTGCAATTCCTTTTTTTCCCCTGAAAATCTCAAGAGACAGTACCTTAAAACCAAGTTACTTTAACAATTCCAGAAAAAGCATTCCCAGAGATACATTAAAGCATCAGAACAACCTTAATTCTTGCCAAAAATCAACGGAGACATTATTCTTGATGGAAAAAAAAAGTAAGAAATTACCTAATCTGCTGCCATTTCTGGGCATGGCCATGAAGGAGCCCAGGCTCCCCCCTATGACGCTGTGTGGTCTCCTCAGAGGGGGCTTCTTGAAAGATCCTGTGTACTGGTGGAGAAAGGAGTGCATGCTGTGAGATGTTGGAGGCCTGCCATTCTTCACTATGGGCTCTACAATTCCCAAGGATCACCAGAGCCATTCCCACAGGCAAGTAGGAGTATCAGGAACATGCCAGGAAGGAAAAAAAAAAAAATAAGAAAAAAACAAGTTACTAGACTGGAAATCACCACTCTGGTAAGAATTTAAGAGTAGAGCATCACACTACTGACATTTCTCTATTAACAAATTAATATTTAATAAACAAATCTTAATAATTAATAAACAAATTAAAATGTGGCATCAAGTATTACCCCAAATTCCATTTTATTAAATTGCCACTGCTGCTGGCTCAGTGAATGATCTGAATATACAGTCTGAAAACACAACCAGAACATTGATTTTTTTTTTCTAGTAGAATTATTTTCTTGTGATTTATCTTATTGTTTAATGTTTCATCTTTACTCTGATTTAAACAGATCAGCTGTTAGATCAACTCACATGAGGAGCAAATGTAACCACAAGCCCTGGAAACACTCTCAGTTTAAAAATACTTGAGAGTCCCTGGTAGTCTGGCCTTACCACTGGAAGGCCTTGCAAAGAAAATGTACCCATCTGTACCCACCAGATCACTCACAACATAATTAAAGTTATTAACTTCAAGGATATAAAATTAATTAAGTACTCAATGAGCTATTTTTGCTTTCTGTTGGGTTGAGGCTCAAACAGTTCACTGCACTTAGACTTAAAACCAGGACTGATAAGATTTATTATTTTTTAAAGATTATTGATAAACATTTTTTAAAAAAGATGAATCATTACCAATTTTAAAATCATATATATAAATACACATAAAAATTGAGTGTTTGTGTCCTCTCAGCACCTTGATTCTGACACATAACTAGCATTCAGGTATTGCCAAGGTACTAGAAGCATTTTAAAACCAGTATATTTTTTTTAGCCCACCAAGAAGCAGAATGGATGTATTGACTGTCACAAAACCAGACTCATAACAAAATAATTCACCCAAGAAACTACAGAAATACTCTCCCTGCAGGAAAAGTACCCAGGAAGAAGAATCCCATTCAAGCCCAGCCCCCATACTAGAAAAAAAGACCAGAATGTATGGCCAAGCAAGACTCCAGAGCAAGTAATTTGATTTTTCCATCATTTGATTCTTATTTCTTTCCATTATTTGATTGTTACCATTACAGATCTGTGGTGCTAGGTATTATTTAGAAGACAGAAAAGGCAGCAGCCACATACTGGGCAAGAAAAGCACAACTGCTACTCGAATGCTTCAGGTAGAAAATGGAATGTGACAGGACACATCAGCATCTTTCAATTAGCAGCCTTCATAAACACAACTTCAAAGCAAACAGGAGCAGAAATACCTCACACATCCCTGTATATATTTGTGCCTTCACTTGGAAAACTCTGCACATCTCTGTCCCAAATCCTTATTTCTGTTCTGCATAATCCCTCTGGATTTCAGAGTGGTAACAACCTTCCTATTGTGTGCCCTCAACAGCAGATTTATCCTAGGACAGCAGGCAGCAAATTCCCCATCAAATTTGGAACAGAATCTATTATTAGTTCCACATGTCAGGAAACAGGTTCATCTACAGCACAACTACTGCTTTTGCTTTTTATAGATTAAAATCTGCTTTCCAATTTTCTTACTAATCCTTGACTTGAATTTGATTTAGTTTCTGGACTAAAAGTCTCACAATGAGTTTACACACAGTGCTAAACAAATGAATGGTAACACAGAAAATCCAAATACCTGCTGAGTGCATAGTTTGTTCTGTTGACAGTCAGCACTGGTTGTAACTGGGATGCTTGGTGAGTTTTAGTGGCTGTCCTGCATAATTTTTAATTTATTACTTCATTTGTATTCCTTATATAAACAATATATACTAAGCAGGTAACTCTACTTCATTTTAATTGTTTCTAAACCTACTTTTTATTAAAAGAGATAACTCAAAAGAGATGTTTTTTCTGGGCAACTCTGAAACTCCCCTCCCTCTGACCAAGACCTGCTCCACACCAAACAGAGCTCAAGTCCCTCTGGTGTTAATTTTGTTTTGAAGTCCTAATAAAATTAGGAAGAAAACTGTCATATCTTTTTTTTCTGTTGTTAGTATAAAAATGTATTGCTGGAAATCACTCAAATATCTTTTAGCTCTCACTAGTGTCAGTGGCCTTAAACTTTGGAGGGTCCTGAGCAAAGTGCTGCAACAGGCTTGGTAACTGAAAACACACCTCTGGTGGTAAGATTTTCTTACAGCAACAATGCCAATTCTGCATCAAGATTAATTTTCTCATCCCAATGAGAAACTGAAGATACCAGGATACATGGCAATAAGGACTGGAGAGGCACCAAAAGCAGCAGAGGAAAGGGGCAGGGCTGCATGATGGAACTGAGTGTGACAGCAACCCCCTGACAGTCACTGAGGATTCCAACACTGCTAACATATGGAAACAGAGATATGTGGGGTCTGTAGCTGTTTTAACACAGCACAGAACTGGTAATTTCACATGGCTTTGATCTCTTCTTGCTAAAATGAAGCTCTCCATAAGATGGGGATGTCTGAACACAGCGAGTGACTCAGAAGAGATGGAGTTGTATGTTCACTACTAACAGTGTGATGAACAGAGGTGACTGTTGAAAACACTTGTTTTCCTCACAGCACTGGTATATTGGTGGGTATTTCACAGTTTAAACTGAGGCCTAGAAGATCTTAAAGTATGAAACAATTGTCTCAAATGTAAGGATAAATACCAATCACATTCATAAGCAACAACATGAACAAAAGTGAAAGACAAATGATTCACACAGATCCAATTATACAGAAATAACTCTTGCTATCACAGGCAACTATTTCCTTCCTCCACTGCTGTATCATTCTAAATGATGGAGCCCATTATACAATTTAGTAAGAATAATTGAGGTCATGTAGTAGGACAGGCCTAACTACCCACTGAAAATGAAATGGAGGTTACAAAAACTCTCAGATTGCTAGTAAACTTCTGACTAAGAGAAGTATTAGCAGTACTTGCTTTTGTTTTTTTTAATCCAAGTACATATTAATTTACAAAAGAGGAACATATGGCATTTTACAATAGTAACATATAGACTTACAGTCCAGAAAAGTCTTTTTGTTATATAGAGTTAAGTTTGCATTGTTGTCTGCTAGAAACTATGTTCACATTAATTATTCTGCATTGTGTGCTGCCTCCTCCCAGCAAATGTGACAGTAACAGCTAAGAGCTGGAGCAAATGTTGGAAATGATCAAGCCAAATCTTGCTGGAAATTAATTTCCAGACAGTTTATTATTAGTTTTGTGCATTTATGAGATACAAGATTTAAAGAAACAGCTTTTGCAAGAAGTATTTCACTCCCTCTGACCTAAGATCCCCAAGTACTTCTTCCAAAGTTACAATTTCATTTAATTCACCTAGAGAATTTGGGTGGTTTTTTTCAGGATTATGTTGAATCACTACATTTAAAGGGTAATGCTGCAGTTTTTAAGGTGTCAATTTAGTACAACTGCTTGGGCTTGAATTAGAGGAGTCAAAACTGGAAAAGTTAAGTTCCTTTACTACAAACACCTCTAAACTGCTTCTTTAATTTTGTCTGTGATTAAAGGTTTGGTTTGTCTTAAAAAAAATAATGTTTCCCTGTTTAAAACTCATAAACAGTCCTTGTAAGAGTGTCTTTGTGCTTGGTAAATATAATTCAGTAACCACTCAAAGGCTTAGCTGACATGATGGAGCTTTTTCCAGTAGCACAATAGGTATTTTCATGGTGCTACTGCTCTAATATTCAGTCACAGCCAAAACGATAGAAATTAAGAGGGGGAAGAAAACCACCAGAAAACCTGCTACTGTGCAAACTTCTGTATCTACTCCATTTTGAGAACCATTCTGGTCTTCCCCTCTCCAACAGATGAATTCCAGAGACTGGAGGAAGGCTGAAGAGGGCACCTAAGTATCAGCTGCATCCACTGGTTTCTCCAGCATGAGAATGAGGGTCTCTGAGCAAGGCAGCCATGGCAGGCTGCCTCTGGCACACGGAAGGGGTTCTTCACATCACGTAGGCTGTGGAAACTCTTCACCACAGGATGTGACAAGCACCAAGCAGCAGCTTGCAAGAGACAAGGGGAGGCTGCACGAGAGACCTGCTCGGGGTGACTAACTGCATGGGTCGGCCTAGCTCAGGAAGTCTCTGCACTAGAAACCAGTGCAGCACTCTGGGGAAACAGTGGTATATTTTGGGCTCTAATTTTAGATTTGCCCTCAAATGTCATCCTCAGAGACTTCAGAACAGACAGGCAGAACTTCAGCCATCCTTACTGTGCAAGACTTCTGCAGTTAGCTGATGTTGGCATGACCGTTCTAGTGAGGGCCTTATTAATTACCTCTCTTTCCTCACCCTGCTGTATAAACTGCTATTCCAAACTGATAAAACTTACAAATAATGAAAGTGAGCAGAAAGAAACTTGTCAGTAGTTCTCTTTAAATGGTATTTGGTCAATTGTTATGATATATACTCTTCTTCTTTTGGCTACAAAATCACAATCTTTCACTCATCTAGGTGATCCTGCTCTGGGCAAGGGGGTTGGACTAGATGATCTTTTGAGGTCCCTTCCAGCCCCTGACATTCTGTGTTTCTGCTCTTTCAAGGAATGTCACTTCAATTCTTACATAACCTACTGAACTATCATGCAAACCCAGTCTTGAAATGTGAAAAAAAAAAGTTAAGCATTCTGAATGAGAATATTTATAACTACTATTCTTGCATACAGGATGAACACATGGTTTTCTTTCCAGTGCCCCAAACACTTGCTGAAATATGATTGTGTCCTGGGTTGTTGGGTGGGTTTTTCTTCATTTTATATGATTACACCTACATAAACACACTTGTATATAGACACACTAGCTTTTAATGCCACGTCTATTAAGTTGCTGAAGTGTGCACCCTCAGCAAGGTTTACAGTTGGGCAACACACTGGGCACTGTTGTAATGACTTGATTTTCAAGTTTGGCAAATGCTGAGCTGCCAGTTGATTTCACTGGGATCATTTTGTTATAGTTCTTGCATCCCATCATTCCAACTTCCGCTATTGTTGGCACCATGCACCAGAACAACAGCACTAGGCACAGAAAATACTGTCTAAAACACAAACACTTGGCTTGTAATGTTGTAAGACTTGCTAGACTGTGTTGCTGAGCTGTTTTAGAATGCACACATATATTGTGAGGAGCTAAAGTACCCAGTGAGGTGCCACTGCTTTGTTAAGTTTGAAATAATGCCAACACCCATGCTAATAAATGCATATATTTTAAGGAGCTGAAGTACCCAGTGAGGTACCACTTGCTTTGTTAAGTTTGAAGTAATGCCAACACCCATGCTAACAAACACACAGGAACAGAAAATAACTCAAATGAACTGCTGGAATCTTTCAGTGGTGAAGAGACAGAAATTTCTGCTTGAATGTAAGCAGAAGCAATCTTTTTATTTCATAGTTATGAGAAGTGCCAAATTCAAGTAGAGCAATAGTGCATATAACCCTGAAGCTTGTCTAAGGAACTAGTTAAAACCAATTATTCTGTGAGGCTATAAAGATGTTTTTCTCTTTTTCCTTCAACTGCAATTTAAATGAACCACAAACTGACCTGGAATTACTCCCAAGTGCAGGATTTTTTTTCAATAAATCCTCAATGTTTCTTTTCCTTGTCCATCTATCTTAAAGAGCCACACTACCACTTTCTTCCTTCTGCTGGATTTACTTAACTGGATTGACTTAATCTGAGCTCCAGAGAGCCTGCAGAATTCCCTGGCATTCTATGCAAGGCTTCAGCCACTGATATACTGTCACATGTCAGTCAGCTGGTGGATTAAAGACAGAAAGGGATTTCATTAGGAATGTAAATGCATTTTCAACCACATTTTATGAATATATAATATCACATATTCAACTACCTCTTTTTTCTAATGTCCCAGGAGTATTTCTATTATGTGACAAAACCTCCAAGCTGGCTTTCAGATCTCATTGCCTGAATTTTGGAATGATACCTGCTGCAGCTGGCTTTCAAGAATCAAAATCACCTGTCATACAGGGTGACATTTTCCCTTAAATCAAGCATTTCTAATAGGGCTGAATAAGTCTGCAAGAAGATGTATTATTCAGTAACCATTTTCCATTCTGGAAAATAATACAAATACATAAATATCTATTTAAATTTCATACAAATAAAGTACACAAGAAGAGATTTTTTCCTAATCAGAAGATGACAATTGTAGCTGCAGCTTCTGACTGACTCAACTAGAATATAATCTCACTTTTTTTGTTTTTTTATAGGACAGGACTCTGCAGTTTCTCTTCTACCCACCTTGACCTCACCCTTGTCAAAACTCTACAGATGTGAAACTAAATATTTATTCTCTAAATAAACATGCACTCATCAAGTTTGCAATGCATCACAATAATCCTTTAAAATTATTTATATTGACAGTCTCAAATGCTACTGCTGCACAACTTAATCTTATTTTGGCATCATCTACTACACATTCACTTAACTGCTCTGAATGTATGCTCTATTTACATTTAATTTTTACATACAAAATATTTTAAACTCAATTATTTCCTGAACAAGCTGTTGTCAGGAAGCCCTTTATTTCTTCAGAAAGTAGGTGAATTTCTGACATTTTAATGCTGCTGTTCTGCCCTGTACAACTTTACATTGCTGGGAGGCTGTCAGACCCACTTGGCAAAATTAGTTGACTGCAGGTGATGGCTCATGTAGAAGAAATATTTCAATAACCCAAAGCAGATACAGGCTTGCTATATTCTCAGGGAGCTGCATGAGGAGCACTGTATAAAATACTGATTATTTATACATTATTTTATGAGGTTGTTTCCTCAGACTCTGTTATGTGATACCTAGGAAAACATTAAGTCATTCTAAAAATAGAGCAACAACTCAATGCCACTTAAACCTGTATTTATTTATTGAATAGTAAGATGAAACCTTCAAATATTGACTATTAGAATATTAAAAACTTAGCAGAAACTCGAGGGATTCCTTCCATTGCTCAAAATTAATCCACCTGAGTACAGCAGTCATGGCCAAAGCAAATGCTTTTCATTTAGAAGACAGAAGGTAAAAATATTGGTAGCATGTTTGGAGAAATATGCTGATAAAACAGAATATTTCCTAATAAAACACGGGATCTGGATCCTTTTTGCTTTACTTTTAGACATCACTGTTGTCTAGTCACATATATTTTACTTTTCTGTACTTACAAGTCCATCTGAATGCCATTTGATAACAAAGCTCTACACACTCATCAGTGAGCCCACACTAGCAGAAATCTGATTTATTTCCAGAGTGCACTGCATCATATTCTGCTTGCTGAGGAAAACACTTAGGAGTGGACACCCCCCTGAAAGACTTAGAGTCTCCAGCACATTTAAGGCACTGAATTTTCATGCTCATTTCACTTTATAAGCACTTTACAAATGAACAGAGCCTCCAGGTTTTGTGGGAAGATAGAAATGAAAACAGAAGGGAAGAAAGAACTCTATGTTGTGCAGTGTATGTGGGATGGAGAAACCCAAGTGAACAGTAATAAAAATGGATGTATTCCCCAGCACAGAAGGGTACACACAGACTAAACATAAACACAAAGGACAGTCCAAGGTTCAATATTTAGCTGTGACAACTGCCAGTTATTTGCAGTCATCTCTAGGAGCACTTCTGGGGACATCCCCAAGATTTTTACCATGCTCCTTTCCTCCAGTATTAACAGAGAAATATGTTATTATTACCAGTAAGGATTTCTGTGCTTCTATTTGTAATTCAAAAACAGTGTCTTGAAAAGATGTTGCAACACACAGTTTTCCTTCCATACTTAAGGAATCACACGGAGCAGATGGAATGGGAGTTTCTGCACTGAAGATGAGATGAAATGGCTCCAACTACAAAGATGTTCTGAGACAGTATTGCAGTATGGAGATTTTTGGATCAACATTCATTCCTCATCATGGAAAATTAACTGGTCATTAAGGCCTTAAACCTAAAGAACACTTACGCACTTTACTGTAGCTGATCCTTCCATTATTACTCACACCTGTAAAATTACAAAAACATGATGCAAGTGTTTGTGAGACTGGATCCTGGGATCACATCACTGAGCTAAAACAGACCAAAGAGCATTTGAGCAAATCATGAAGCCATTTCTAGCAAACTCCACTAGTTTTGCTTTAGTAGGCATGTGTATATTTTATATATAAATTGGCAATACAGAATGGCTTTCAAGTTACTTAAGTATTAATGCAAGAACTGTGGATGTATTTTTAATGTATCTTGTAATTATTCTTAAAAGCATGCTTGGAGTTTTTGATAATGCATTCTAGAATTATTAGACAATTGGGCCACATTTTTAACTTTCATTAGCATATTCATATGTATTTAAAGTATTTGCATAAATTTTGCAGTTAATTTGGCTTTAAATATGCATGATTTGGATGTTACTTCTAGCCAAATTAAATTAGTATGTTATTGGCAAGGAAAAACGTCAGGAGCAAATTTAGCTGTCAACCACCACAAATCACCATTTAGTATTTTTAATATTAATCTGAATACTTATATTAAGGTAGAACCAAGAATTAAAAAAGCAAGATGCACTTTGGTTAGTGTTCTTGAATGAAGACAGAATGAAAAATCAACTCAACTACTTGGTTTTATGTTGTGAAAAGCTTCTATACTTAGATAAAAGAAGAGCACAACGTCTACTTCATACAGTCCACAGTTCATAAGGCTTCAGACATCTATCAGGCATTTCACAAGTTCCTCTATGTTTATGGTTTATGTCTCCTCACCCAGAAGCCAATTACACTGCACATAAGCTGTAAGGCAGATTTAATTATATGTATGATTCTGGTCATGAAATAATTTGTTGGTGTTCCAAAAAAAACCCCAAATCAACCCCCAAACTGTTGTTCTCCATTCAGTTCTATGCCATGGCATAGCACCATGTGGGCTGCTCCCTGCTAATCCCATTTTGCTGCTGGTGGATGAGTGCTGCACACTGAGGTTGCACTGACATCATGCAATGAAGGAGCTCTTGGAGGAGATGGATTTCACTGCTGGCAATACAAAAAGATACCTCTCCATTTGAACTACAAAGCAGGAAGGGATCAGTGGGAATTCTAGGTCAGCACAGATTTCTGTGGATGTAGTCCCTGGAATCTCTATGGTCCAGTAACACCACTGCTCTTTATGAAGGAAAAAAGCTGGGATGCATAAAATGACATCCTCCAGTGAACACAGCTGTCAGAATGAGTGACAGGAGACAAGACAGGGGGTTTGCCAGGGATTAAATAAAACAAAACACAACAATGGAAGAAAATTCTGCTGTCAATGCCTTCAGTGTTCAGGACCTAGCCTTGCCTTCTGGCATGAGAGGAACAGTTGAAATGCCCTTCAACTGCCATTTCTCAAGTTCATGATGGTTGAAAATAAACCACATATGAAGAACTACTTTCTGAAGACTGTTTGTATCCCTGCCTTTGATTCTCCATAGATCAAGATACTGGCTTGCCTTTGATTTACTAGACTGTGCTTTTTAACTTCCTTTAAGAACTCTCTCCAAAGCCTGAGAAATGGCCACATTTGTCTTTTTCTTTTCCACAGGGTAAAGGAGCTATTTATTCATCTTAAAAGCAAAAAGCAGGGAGATGGTTGCTCCTGCCTTCTGCCATCAGCACCATCCCAGTAAAAGATGTGCTTTCAAGATCTTAATTCAGCTATCACTTCATCAACTGTTCTCCAAGAGACCTCTCATGTGTCCCAGCTGGATATTTAGAGTTAGCACAGGCTTCTTAGAACTCTGATTTCCTAAGATCCAAGGCAAACCTCTTTCATTTAGGCACTCCTCTAAGTAAATAAATATAGTCACTGAAGGATTTTTATTCCAGCCTATGTTCTCTACCAAACTTGTCTTTCAGCAAAAGGGAGAACTTGTTCCCTGACTCTCTTCTGCAGAAATTGTTGTTGACCAACCTCTGAATCCTATGGTCTGCCTGAAAACCACTCCTTCCAAGATACTGTGATCTGTGGGAAAGTTAGAGCTTGAGTAGCTGATATAACAAGCATTTTCCACCCCTGTTTTCTAAGCAGGGTTGGAAAGAAAAAACAAAGGAAAAGAAAATTACAATTCCACCAAGTTGTATCCTGTCCATCTCTGCATGATCAAAGATAGGACAGATACTAATGTCTGCTTTCTACAAGTACCAGAAAAAGGAAGCATATGGCAGTAAAACTTTCTTAAATGACATAAAATGGTGAATTAAAGATAGCAGAAGTACAGTTTATATTTATTATTCTTCCTCTTTTAGAGGATCAACACCACCTTAGTGTATCTGAAGATACTCAGGCACTAACATTGTGCAGCTGTAATGATAGCATAAGCTTTCTTTTAGCCAATTAAATCATGGAGAAAGCAAAATAAAAGGTTTTTAAAGTTTTAAAATAATTAAAAGTACAGTTAAAAAAAAAAAAAAAAGATGTAAATCTTTCTATTCTTTCTAGATTCAGTTTTTAGCTGAATCAGTTCAGCAATTCAGTTCATATTCACTGATGGTGATCATTCCCCATGCTCATTTCCCAGTGTCAAAGTAATATTCTTAGCACTCATCTGCATAATGAAATGGATCTGTCAGAACTGTACACAGGTCTGAACAAAATACCCATCAGTAACCAGTAAAACAATGTGAGACAACTGCTCAGTGTCTCCAAAGTATTTGGTATCAGGGCAAAAATACTGCACAATTATCATTTCAGAGCAGAACTGCTGTATCAACACACAAAAAGTTGTAATAAACAATTTTCCAAACTATTGGGCATGGTTCATGATGAAGACATGGTAACAGCAATGAATATAGCAGAGAGTAAAGGTAAAAATGAAAAGCCAAAGGTGAATTCAGCTGTCAAAAGTTTGGAATGCAACAGATCTTGGATGGGGTTTTAAAAGTCTGCAGGGCAAATTCCACTGCCTCTACTTGTGCTCAGATCTCACAGCCCTGTCAGTTTTCAGTGGGAGAAATCAGATTCAGTTCTTGGTGTGAAGTGTGGGGGGGAAATAATTAAAAATTCAGAACACTTGATTCTTGAGAAAATCTTAGATGTCAGCAAGGCAAGAAAAAAACACTAATCAGCATAGATGATGATGTCACCAGGGCAAGAAAAAACACTAATCAGCAGAGAAGATGAAGTATGACAAATGTTGCAGCCCAGGAAACAGAAGAAAGCAAAAAAACCCCAACTCTTCCAGTCATTGGAACTGCAGACTGCATTCAGAAGTTGTATCATCATTCAGGTGAACTTCATCTCAGCCAGTACATTGATGGGATCAGCCAAAGAATTGCATCAGAGTAGAAAGCAAGCTGGTTATTCTGAATGTTTCTAGTCACCTTCATACAGCTGAGCCAACTGAGAGACATGAAAAGCTGAGAATTCTCAGCCTAGTGCACTGCATCACCAATGAGAATGGAAACAAGTTTTATTTATAGTATTTAAGCAATGACTAGCAATCATATTACCAAATAATGATTTTTAGGGAAAAAAAAGATTTGAAGCCATATGAAGTTAATGTGAGACCCACTGAATTCATACAATAATAGGTTTATTTACTGAAAGAGCAACTCTGATCCTTGCTGCATTCTACTGAAATATCAATTTAGGTACCCTAATAACCAGCCATATAACAGCAAACCAAACCAATACTCAACAACATCACCTGTTAAAAGAACTAGGGTATTCAAATACAAGAGAAAGCACAAGAAAAGGTTAGTGAGGAGGTCCATGCAGTTGGGATAACTGAAATAACACCCCAGGATGCTCACTTGCCAAGTGAGAGCCATGCTCACCATTGTCTTTGCTGCTGTTTTCTTCAATAGTCATCTGCTCTGCCAGCTCAGACAGCGACTCATCGATGGTCTGGCTTCCACGCAAGGTTAGGGAAAGTCTCCTCTTAAACTTTTTCATTCTATCAATGTGAAATCTGGCTTAAGGAAGCCTAAAAACAAGATTCAAAAGAAAAAAGAAAGTGAGAAAAAAGTCCATCAGAAAATGACATTGCATGACATCACGTAACAATGGAGGAAGGCTTAGAGAAAATGCAGTCAATGTGCAAGTTAGCCTTCAAACAATATCCTTAAAGCAAGATGAAAAGCTAATTTCATTGCCAATTAATCAACATTTTTTGTTGATTAATCAACATATTCATTAATCAACAGTTATTGTAAAACTTGATGTTGTTGCCTCCTCCACAGCCTGGTTCACCAAGCCCACTGAGGGAGGAGGAGGAGGTTGAAACCTTCTACTTGAGCCCATTTGTTTCTGGATGAGAAGCTACTGAACTTCTGTTTTGTCCTTTCCACAAAAGGAGGAAGGGCACAACACTAAAAACCTTCAACACAAAAGCAAATCTCAGACCCAATCCCACCTCGGGAAACAGCCAGGACTTGATAACAACCTTTCTCTAGGGCCAGGCAAGAAGACTAAACTGGGAACAAAGCAGGAGGCCCTTTCTCCCTGGAAAATGGTAAGCAAACAAGTCATAGCAACAAAGGGCCAGGCTGATAAACATGTTGCCACCAATTTGAGCTGGTGAGTGAGCTGTGCAGTGTGACAGGAGACCAGAAGTGCAACTGTGCCCTTTGTGACTCCATATGGACAGCTCACCCTGGATGGGATTCCACAGTAACTTGTTCATGTGCTCACAGGCTCCAAGGCTCTTCAGGCAGAGACAGATACAAGCAGAGTCTGCCCCAAAGGTTTTCCCCACACTGGTCTCTGTGCTCTGAACCCCAGAACTCACACACAAAATGAATCAAATGCTCCCCAGTGTTCTCCCTGAAACTGAGAAATGCAAGTAGTATGATATTAGTATATTCATAAATGCAACTAGGATGATGACTTTTAAGCAGTTTTTAATGCACTGCTGTGTGAAGTGAAGCCACACCTCAGGATGAGGAATTCTGCACTCCCTCACTCAAAAGCAGGATATTCTTATTGTTAAGGAACTGCATTCAAAGGGGAACATTATTTTTTCCTCTTCAGGACCTGCTTTAAAGACCTTACTCGAAACAGTTTTATTTCTGCATTTATTTTAACCTTTCTACAACAATGGCTTATCAGAGAATCATTCAGGTTGGAAAAGCCCCTTGGGATCATCCAGTCCAACCAGCAGCCCTGCTCTGCAAAGTTCACCCCTAAACCATGTCCCTCAAAACCACATCCAAATGACCCTTAAACACACCCAGGGCTGGGGACTCAGCCCCCATTCTGCTAATTCAGATGTGTAAAGGTTGGATGTATTTTAAAAAATGAGAATGACCAGTATCTAGCACTGGGAAGTGTCTTATCTCTGACTTCTTCAGTCTTGCTCCTGATCAAAGTTGGTGAATCTGTTAAACTTAGTAGTTTGAGATCTTAGTGAAGAGACCTTTGAAAATATGAGCAAAATATGAACTCAGTGCTAGCACTGGCTCTCTAAAATGTCAGCTATTTCACAGAAAAGGCAATCTGAATTCAGTTTAATAAAATTAGAGATTAATTACCTGATAGTCATTGCCACCAATTCAAAACAGATGTAGGCTTATTTTCTCTGTTTAACAGCAAATCTAATTTAAGTTGAAAAACGAAGTTAATTCATTAGTAATGAACATCTAGTGGCTGTGATGATGCAGTAACACTCCTCATGGTCCCCCAGTTACCAACTGGGAGAAGCATATTGATTGTCATTTTTATTTTTGTGCTACAGAACAGCACCCAGGGCTTTACTATTCTCTCTGTAGATTCAGCTACCCTACATAAGTCACACTGAAATCAAATATTGTGGCTGTCAAGGCAGATAGATGCATACACCTGAATGCAACTACAGCAAATTCTAGCCTTCTGCAGACAGAATGAGAACAACCTGATGTGATCCAGCCCAGAAAAGCTGGCAGAGACACTTCTGCAATCCTTACCCTGATAGGAAGAAGCAACAGTGATTAAAGGAGCTGCTGCTGCTCACAATCTCCAGTCTAACCCTGAAACGTTGGCATTTCTGTCTTTAAAAACAATACTTGTTAATCCTTGAAAACTATGTTAAAGCTCACCTTTTGTACACATTTTTCTCCTTAAAACCTGTACAGAAAGTGTTTTCCAACATTTATTGTCATTAATTGGGTGGTTTAATAGCCCTTGAAACTCTTGCTTTTGTTCTCAATGCCATTTAAAAGCCATTTCTATACCACAGATATGAAACAAACCCCACAGTTCTTGAATCATCCAGGTAAAATCAGATTAAAACAAGTGGGTTCTGCCTCACTTGCCCTCTCAGAGCAATCCTTTCCACATCTGTAGTAGAGCATTTCTCATTTAGCAAACACAGATGTCCCCAACAGCCTGGATAGAGAGCAAACAGCCACAGAAGGATACTGATTCCAAAATAACAACTCCACTTGTTGTATTAAATGATTAACATTTAAACTTAAAATTTTCAAATGTTATGAAAGTTATATAGTGAATTTTAGCCAGTTTATCTTGGGAGAGTCCCAAACAGCAGAAGCTCACTAAGGTTTTGTGAATTCCAAGCCCTTTGAAGTCAATGAGAACCTGTCCTTCAGCTTCAATAAGCTTCAGATCAAGTGCTGACTCTTCTTTTTCCAGATGTTACACTGCATTGAGACACATCCACATAGAGATGAAGCAACTAAAAGTGAAGTTTCCACTTAGAGATACACTGAAGTTGCCATCTGACAGCTTTCACAAGCTGCTTTACAACGTGGTAGGTGTTTTCCAAACATCTGCAGGCAGTTCTTGTTCTGAAAATTCATCTGAAGGTCACCACCAAACTGGGAAGAAACAACAGGGACAGAAGCCCCCACAAGTGCAGCATGTGAACAAGTGTGGATGCTGTAAGGATGGGTTCATCTGAAGCCACAGATGTGACACATGGAGTAAAGCAGCTGACACAACTCCATTTAAACTCCTGGGAGTGTTTCATTCAGCATTGCAGTGAATAGTTCTCCAAATCCACTGTCTCTGAACAGACAAGAGTTTAACCTTCCACGAGCATTTTAATTACAGCAGTTACAGGTCTGTTAAGTATTCTCAAGCACTTGATAAACTATTCATCATTCATTTGGCTGCATTAATCACTTCAGATGCATCTAATTTAAGTATTTCTGAAGGTGATAACTCAAGCTTGTGTCAGAAAGAGAGGTCTGAAAAGTTTTGAGTAAACAAGACTAACTTAAAACAGAAACAGGAACCACCTGTCAAGGAGACTGTGCCCTTAATAGCAAAAGAAAACCAGCTTTCCACTGGGTTTCTACTTATTAAACTGGTCTCAATCTACATGAATTTAAGAAAACCAAAAGCTATTGATCACACGAGCATGTTGCTCATCAAATACAATATTAATTACCCTAATGAGAAAGAAATGGATGATTTCTCCAACCAGTTTGCACACTTGTAAAATTCAGAGGCAATTCTTGACAATCACAATTCTCCTCTAAAAGAATGGATTATAAATATGGCATCTTACTGCAGCTGTTCACTGGATTGGGCTCAACTCATTTGTTCACAACAAGGAAAAACATTTTCTACTGCATCCTTCCATGCCTGGACTTTAGAAACAACATGACTGGCCAATGAGACTCTCCTGTCAGGAACAGAGCTGCTCCAAAAGTGACTACCTTTTCTGTGGCATTAGGTCAAAGAACTGCCATTAGAACAAGCACAATCTGACAAACAAAGCCTTTGTTACTGATGAAAGAAAATAATTAAGTCAAATGCCACAGCCTAGCCTGACCTTCTCTGTGAAAAAAGCAAAAGGAAAAAAAAAAAAAGCCTTTTCCATATGAATAAAGCAATATTCAATATGGAATTAAACGTCTGAGGTGAAGCATTTTTTAACATAAAAATCCCAGCCAAACAATGACTGAAATGTGGAGGTAGAAAGGTATCCACAAAGGTTAACTTCTCTTCTGAGATTCATTTTCCTAGTTAATATAGGCAAAGAGGCTCCTCCCAAAGTGATTAAGAGCCTCTATATTCAGCTCCTGATCTAGATTATCAACTGGAAGGAACCTTTGTGAACAAAGGAAAAATCAGAATTTAGCCTGTCCTGTCCTCATTTAATTTAGGTTGTGAATACTTTTTCTTATCTTCACCCCATCAATCCCTTTGCCTGTAAAGAGTGATGAAGGACAGAAATCAAAGGAAGTTTTTCAAGCAATCCTTCAAGTTAAAAACATACATTCATCATTTTATGGGCTTTTTTAACTATACAGTTCATTGATGCAGAACTTAAAAGCAAGAAAACCACCAAATCTGCCAAAAGGCTCCAACCTCACAGTTCCATTTTTCATATGCTCTGCTTATCTTCTCTCTCTTGGACTCAGAAAAGCTTTACTTGGGTAATCACAGCAAGTCTACACTCTTTCAAAGGTACACATGTATTCTCCCTCATGACAGACACAAGCAGTATCAAACTGAAAAGCCAATAAAGCCCTTCTGGTGATGGACCTCTCCAGATGAGAGAGCACTGATGAATAGCTCCATGGTCATGAGCAAATTCCTGTTCTTCAACAGCCAAGTGAAAAACCACAGGATGAGTCTGGTTAAATTCACTGACATTGAAGCCAATAAATGAGTGGCAAAGCTTCTTGTCTCTGCTGGGAGATCCATAAATGAAGGTCTTTCTTCTCTTGAAGAAGGCACAAATCAGAATATTCCATGAATGAGGCATGGAACTTCCCATCTCCAAAGATACAGTGAGCACTGGAAACCAAAAGCAATGTCTGCAATTTTATTAGCTTTGCTTCATAAGCATAAAGCCTTAATGCAGCCTTTGGGAAAACAGAAGAAATCAATCAATCCTCAAAAACAAAATTAAAACCAACTTGTGCACACAAAGGCACTCCTGATCTGAATAAACAAAGAACAGTGGTACAAGTTTCTAAATGGGGAAAAAAAATTAAAGTTTTAGCCTTTTTCTCTTAATTCCACTGGGGAAGCTATTGAGGGAACCTGTGGCCTCACCAAGTGTGAGTGATAACAGCACTCACACTAGAAAAAAAGCTCTAATTATTTGAATTGTAGATAATTAAGAACGCCATAAAAAAAATTAATAATTAAATTCTATGGTTAATTGGTAGAATCTCTGAATTTGCAACTCAAAATTTTCCTCCAAATTTCAAATATTTGGGTTAATTACTTGTTAAGCCTCAAGACACATTTTGTACAGTGTGAACACAAAAAAAACCCACAGCATCCAACCCAGAAAGGTCTTACATTAAACCCTACAAGGCAAAAGTCAAACCATACTCCTCTATAATTATTGCCTGTCCATATGAGTAATATCAAAGAGCCAGAATGGTTTCAAACCAGGCAGTTCTGCAGAAGACAAGAAAAAAAGCCAAGAGGAACAAAGCAGTTTCACAGTAATTGAGGGTTGTGTTTTGGTTTTGTTAACAAAAGCATGATAGCACAGAGGAAGAATTTCCAATTCCTGAGTAAGAAACACTCTAAGCAGCTAGATCAGGACAACACACACGCTTTTTTTCCCCCCACAAATGCTACAAGCTACAGCTTAACAGCAGTGTAATGATAGCCAGGTTTTTAATTCCATTTATTACCAAATCTCTAGAAAGCAGCAGTGAAAAGATCCCACAGAATGTACAGCACACTGTTCCCAAATACATATTTGTGTAGGGCAGACCCCTTTGTGCTCTTTTGTTTCTCTGGAAGAAGAAAGAAGTTACACTTTGTCTTCAAAAGAATGTATTCTGAATTACAAACACTCTCATTCTTCTGCTGTTGGAGCCTAATGCTTATGCAGTCTCATCTTGCCAAGGACTAAGAGTAGTCCAATCCCTTCCACAGGAAAATAATTCCCATTCTGGATCTTAATCACTGTGCAGAGGCTGATACTGCTGCTGCTGCTATCAGTGACCTGAATAAAGCTGCCAAACTGTGAGATTTGTCTCCCAAACAGAACATGTTTTATGAAGAAGTGAATTTAAATCACTGCCTCTGCAGAGACTCAACGTTCCCTGAAGAACCTTTACTTCAACAGCATTTAATATCATAGTCTAATAGAGATCTGCACTGAGAGTAACTTCTTTTACAGAAGTACTGAAGCAGCTTTGCTGTAAAACTCCAGGGGAGAGAAAAAAGAGCTGAATAATTCCCAAAGTATTGGGAATTACCTAACTCATACAGCAGAGTTAGAAGCACAGAGCCAATGAATGGCTAAGGTTGGAAGTGACCTTTAAAGGTCATCCCTGTCCAACCCACCTGCAAGGAGCAGGGGCTTTTCCAACCAGATGATGTTGCTCAAAGCCCCATTCAGTTTGTCCTTGAATGTTTCCATGGAAGGGGCCTCTAGAAACTCTCTTGGGAATATGGGCCAGTGCTTCAGCACCACCAGAAAATCAATCCTTCTATCTAGTATCAATCTATCTTCTTTTAGTCTAAAGCCATTACCCCTTGTCCTACTGCTACAGGCTGAACTGAGCTGCTCAAACACATGAAAGACCCCAATTTTTCTCTCCCAGAACAGCCATCTAAGCTCCTTTAATTCCTTCCTCCCTCTCCCATTACATTCTTTCAGTAACTTGCTTTCTGGAATATGTGCCAGGATGATGATAAGTATATTAGAAAATTTACATTAAAGCAGCATTAGCATTTGAAGTCAGTATACAAAGTTTAATGGCAATAGATGCTATTTCAGTAATTAATGTAGGTATTTTATTTATGTATGTATTCATTTATCCTTACTAGCTATTTGAATCTTTGCTTCTTAACCTCCTTTGGAAAACTCTGCCTTAGTGTGCTGTCTTTTAGCCTTTGAGATACAAAGGCCATCTGATGACATCATTTCACAGTGAAATTGATGCCACCATTCCTTCACTGATCTGGGTAAATCTCTAGTTGATGTCACACTTATGAAAGGGATTTGGGGGGTGGTATTTAAATAAGCTCTTCTGACAGAAATCTGCAGGCTTCATTGCTCTTCTACATGATCTTCATTGCCTCAGCACTGCAATAGTTCAGTTTCTTCCTTCACTAAAGTGTTATGGTGACCACAGACTCTAAGGTTTCTTGCAGAAGGTGGACTATAGAGGCTGCCATTCTTTGGCCTTTCCCTGGTCAGGAAGGCTCAGACTTGCCTTTGGCATAAGAAAGAACACTTCTGTTTCCTTGAAAAATCTCCTCCTGTCCTTCCTCACCTGCAGTCTGCAACTCCTTCCCTTGGACCTTCCTCAACATCACCCTACCTTATTTTCTCTGCTGCACACAGAACACAAGGGAATCCACTGCAACAGCTCTAAGGAGTTAGACAGTTATTAGTCACTTCTGTTAATTCCTAAAAATACCCCAACAACTATTATTTCCACTTCTAGGAATATATTCTTGTTGGAGAGAAGAGGCTCTGAAGTCAAATACAGCTAAAGAGCTGAGGTCATGAAGTGAATGATGAAAGCCTAGTTGCAGAGAACAGTCCACCACAGAACTAAAACAATGGCCTAATACAGTAAGATGCTGGATGTTTATAAAGTTGTTTCAGAAATCACAAGTGCTTTGGTTTGTCCCAATTTAGCTATTTCTGCTGTTGTAAGCAGGCTCCAAAATCTAGTTCCTGACCACCAAGAAGGAAAAAACCAGATACAAATTGTTATGTTATTATGAAACATTTCCCTTCTGAATTCATTAACTTTATTGAGAAAAGAGCTGTAGGAGAAACTCGATGATGGAAATAAATGTGGTGAGCACAAAGTGCCTCCTCTCTGACTAAAACTGCAATAGAAGCACTTCTGCTTTCCACAGGAGTTATAAACATACTCAAGTTAATGAAAGGTAGTTTCCAAGGATTAAGACTGAAATTGCTAAATTAAAGAGGGGTTGATAAAAAAAATCCGTTTCAAGTTGCAGAGAAGTATCAAGTAAAAATATGTATTATTTTGGTACATTGTCACTGAAACCAAACAGACATTAAAGGAAACTGAAAGTGAAATCTCCTACAGAAATCTTTGAAGGTGGCAAGAGACTAAGTAAACATAAAAGAACTGCACAGGTTATAAAGATCAAACCACAATCCCAGCTCATTGTGATGATCACTGTGTAACAGCTCAGCCTGTACTGGGCTGTCCACATCATAATTGACATGAAAATTCAAATGTCTATTCAGCTTATCAGTCTTCAATTGCATTAAAGCATATGAGCTAAAAAGAGAAATTAACTTCTATCACCATTAAGTTCTAGGGGGAAAAAAAGGCAATGTATCAGCTGTTTTTACTGCTGCTATCCTACCAATATTTAAACATCTACTAGAGAACCATCAGGCCACTGTAAGACACCTCAGAGACTACAAGTCTTGCTTTCAATTTCATTTATGAATGGAAGCTTTGCAAAATTCACATCAGCTTGCTAAGTTTTATAGTAAAATAGTAAATGTTCTAGTTTCCAATCCTTCCCTTCCCCATTCCTCAAGTGTTTTCTAGAGAGGAGTTTCAGAACCATGCTTATTATTCCACAGGACCTCACAATTTCAAAGAGAATTATGTTTTATTGAGAAATAAGGTAATAATTAAAAGAATTCCTTGTAACTCATTCCCTGTAAACCACCAGCAGCCACATGCTGGGATTGATGTGAAGATGCAGCATAAAAAACAAATGACAACACTTACACAGAGTAAAAAACAACTCAGTACACAAACTTTTCTTACAATCTACCTAACATTTCAAGTGTGTGCTGCCAAAAAAAAATCACTATTCTTCTTAAGTCAGATATTTTGAAGCAGAAGAAAACCACTTACAAGTTATTTGCTTAAAAGATGTATTCTGCAGCAGTGTGCTCTGAAAATGTTTTCTTTTTTCCAGTCTATACTTTGAAAACTGTAGTTCCTTGCTTGTAAAATGAGAGCAGTCCTTTGAACTCCAAAGCAGATCCCCAGCTATTCCTGCCATCTGTGTTCAGCCCCTCAGCCTAGATGGTCAACTGACATTTCATGCAGCTGAAACTATTCAAGCAAAAATACTGAAGTGTGCCATTATTTCTAATTATCTTGTACTCTGTGCATAGCAGTTTCTTACATTTGAAATAGCTGAAAAAAAAAAAACTAAACTGAAATACATGACTCAGCCAACATGACAAGAAGGTTTGATGCATAATTCAGTTGTCACAGTGCATATTTATAGCTGATTTTGGAGCAATTCCAACTAGAATTTCCAATAAAGAAACTACTAATGCACAGGGATTTTTTTTCTATAATCCTTAAAAGAAAATAAATACACTAACAGCTCTACAATGACAGTCCTTAATCATAAATATTAATGATAGAATTGATTTCTTGGAAGAAAAATAGATTCTTTACTATGAAAAGGAATACAGTTAAAGGCTAGATGGTGATCAGTGTTATTTTTTCTGTTCATTATCTCCATGCTTTTTAAACAAACAACACTTTTTATTTCAGTGAAAAGATAAAATAATAAAATATATAAAATAACACTAATCTTCAAAGGAGTTGCTCTGGACAAATATACAGGAAACAAACTGGGATTCCATGCTGGGAAGAAAAGTTTTCCAGGAGTTGAAACATGAAACATTCAAAGAGTTAAGCATCAAAAATGAACCAAGGTACAGTGTAAAGAGGTTGGTAAGTCAGTCTTACAAGAACACACCACTTTTCCTGACAGTTTTCAGGGCAGTTTCCCTTCCTACAGGTTCAACTAAAAGCCTGAACATCATCAACATGGGGTTAAACCCCATTTTTCCATCTTTTTTCCCCCTCTAGCTATTCCATGATTATTTTCTGTTATGTAACAGTATAATCAAATATTACAGCCATAAATTCTCATCTTGCCATTCTAACAATGGAAGGAAGAAAAAGCAATTTACAGTTGCTTCTGGTCTGATTGAGATTCCATTATGATGGACACAGCTCAGAAAAGCATTTTCAGAATCCTAAGTGTGCCTTAGAGGTAGGGATTTTTTTTTTCATGTGTTTTTCTACCCTTATTTTTTTTTAATAATAAAAGCATTATAAAAGGGAAATGTGAAAGCCCCCTGCAAACTGCAAGTTGAATCTGTCTGAAATAAAACCAACACAAAACCCAAGCTTGAAACCTTTCAAGCAAAATTAGAGCACTGACAAAGGATTTCATCTCTTACCCCTCCACCATCTCTGCTGAAAAGTCTCATGCTGGAGCTAAGACCATCTTGTTTTCTATCTGCATGTGTTTACAAGGCCAGAAGAGTGTCTTTACAAAATCCACACCACTAAGCCAGCAGTTAAAAATATTCTCCTTATGTAACCCTATATTCATATGCATTTCTGCTCCTCAATTTGCTCTGCCTTGTGTGGCACAGCTCCTTCCTCACTGCATCTGAGACACATTCAGTTCTCCTGCACTGCACAAAGCACCATTTCTGTAAGGAAATAGCTACACACAGCAAAGGTAACAGTGAAGAGTTGAAAACTAACAATAAAACAGACATTTATAATGAGGTTTGTATGGAAAGCATCAGAAATTACCTACTGTTGTCTGAAATTATGACAATCAGTACTAAACAGATTTTTTCCTCTTCTAGGATTTACTTGAAAAAAATTCTACTTTCAAGCTAGTGTTTAAATATCAGCTACAGTTTTGATCAGAAATTAAAATAATCCAACATCCCACACTTGAGTCATGTAGGTGACTGTGAAGAAACACTGAAGAAATGAACAGGGATTGTAGCAAAGTGATATACAAACTAATCCTCTGAAAAAACAAAGATCTAATTTGATTTAGTTTTTCTGGTTAAACTCTGATTTGCACATTAATAACAAAACTGAAATAAGGAACCCATTTCTTGACCAAATCCTTTGAAAAGCAAAGATCAAATCTGATTGGTTTTTTCTTGTTAAACTCTGATTTGCACATTAATGGCAAAAGTGAAAATATGGAATAAATTTCTTTACCAACCATCTAAATATTCACCCCATGTACACATCTTTAAGATCCAATACTTAAATATGATATAATAATACTTTAAAATGATATATGCATTATTTTTTCTTCCTTCTCAATTTATTTATGAATATTATTTGTCTTTTCCATAAGTATTTGTATCTCAATCTTGCCATTAAACTGACAACATGAAAGTCAAGTACTTGCCAACAGCCACCCTGCTTGGGGACACACGTTGTCTAGGAAATAGGCAAAATAATCAAGCTATTAAAGAAATAAAGGCAAAAGTGACTTCCCAAAAACCAATTACCTGACTTTACAGATGTGGGAAAAAAAAAAAAAGCTTGGTCTAAAGCCAAGAAGTTGCAAGAGATTTTCTACTTCAGCAGAATAGTGTTAGCAATGCCACACAACCTGTTTTCTCTGATGATTCAAGCAGAGAACGTGACCATTTCAGTTCATCCCCTTCTCTGAATACATAAGGAAGTTATAAACTGTCTACCCCTGCAAGAAAAAAAAAATACTAGCATGATGACAACATAGGGAAAGGAATATTCCAAGGATTATCAAATCTGATTTCCCATAAAACCTTTTGTTATTGCATATTTCAGTCCTCACAGTGGAGTACTTGAGTTTGGAACCTCGTAACATGCCAATAGGTGATGGCAATCCAAGAAAACAGATTCTGCCTCAGCAAATATCTCCCAGCACCACACAGGCTTGCTTTAGTCTTGGTATTTACACTCTATTTTCAAATTCTCTAGCAAATTCTTGTGAGGAGGGACAGAGAAATCAACACTCGCTGCTCACTTGCAATCACAGACCAAGAACCAAATTAATTGTTGGAAAACCAATCCCAGAAGTCCAATGGAATGTAGAAAATTGGAAGGGAAAGGTTTTGAACCTGCAGGGAATAAAAAAAACTTCAAATCACAGAGGGAGGTGACTGCAAAACTTCATAGAAAGTAGAGCAGCGATGTTTTTGACAACCAATTATAAAGGAGAAAAATACCTTGGCTTCTTGGTGTGAGGCAACCAGGGTGTCAGGTGCTTTGCACTGGGAATTGCCTTCCCAGGCAGGCTGTGTGTGCAACCTCAATGCAGGAGAGCTAGCCCAAGTAGTCCAAGTACAAGCAGATGACCTATGTGGAAATATTCTCTGCCTGGCAGCATGGATGTTGCCTGGCCCCTAAAAATAGCACTATCAAAGAAAGAATTTTTATTTTATTTTTGCCTAAAAACGAAAGAATTGCTGTCTTAAGAATTAGAGAATTACCTGTCCTATTTCTTCTCAAATGTCTTTTAATTTTAGCCTCTATCACTATCTAATTTTCTCTCTTCCCCCCCACCCCCCTCCTGGGTGTAGGAGGAAATCCCACCCCCCACTGACAAAAGGGATGGTAGGAGGCAGCAATTACTAATGAAGCAGCAAGACAAGCTCTTCATTATAAAACAAGAATTCAAAAGAACCTGAATACAGAGAGAAATATCTGCACTTTCCTTCAGTGCCAATAAGGATGAAACCCACATTTTGGACTCCCTGAGGGCTCTAGCTGCATTCCCAGAATGCTGCTTCTGCCTTCCCACCTCTCAGATGCTGGAGATCTGGAGAAGAAAGCACAACTGCTTGTCCATGTATTCAGAGCATGTTTTCCAGACTCATACCAATTAGTTCCTTCCCTTCTGTTTCCTGTCACTTGAATACAAACATTGGGAAAGAGCCAAATAATGACATTTTGACAGCAAATAAAGCAAAGGCATTCAGCCATTCCCCGTGCAAATCTGAAGCAAACCAAGCACAGAGGTAGCTCTTTTTGCACCACCTCATTGCCCGTGACACACTTCCAAATACTCTGAGCAGCTCCTTAAAGATGCTTCCCCCTGCCACCCCAACACTGCAGGTGCACAGAGCTACCTTCCCAGGGAGCAGGCTGGATGGGGATAAGCCTGAAGGGATTTCTGAAGTGCTACAGGCTAGAAAAAAAAACAAACCACTGAACTCAAACTCCTGCAGAGAACAGGACTCACACCAATAGATTTCCTGATACTGTGATGCCCCAAGAGCAACTTCTCCAACATGGAGTTCTTTCTTGCATCTTGCACAAATCTATTCCACCAGTTACATACCCCAGTTATCCTGTTTCTTTCCAGACTAGCTTAGCTCTAGCTTACCAAACATGAAATAAGAAAGCCAAGCAGAAGAGACTCTCAGCTGCTTAGAAATACAAAGAAAATTAACCTTTTAAATGCTCATCTGTATCCCAGCAAGATAAATTATAAAAATATAGTAGGTCGAACTATATTCTTTGGTAAAAGCAACACAACTTTTGAGAGAGAAACCAAACTGGAATCTACAGACTATGAAATTAAGCAGAAACAAATCCAGTTCTAAGTCCCATGCTGAACCCTTTGTACTTGGTCTTCACAATGAAAGCAAAGCAAGAATAAGGGTCAGAGTCTTTGCACTCCCATCAAACCAGCAGTATTCTATCTACTGCTCAGCAAATTTCTGCTGGAACTTCACTTCTACTGCAGTTCATGCTTCACTAACTACCAACAACAAACTCTTGTTGAATGTATTTCCTTCAGACAGCCCAAGAAGCAGCTTGTTTCAGGACTTACAGCATTAATAAACCAAGAAAAAAATGATACTTCAGAAATTATTCAAAAAGCTTTAATGGTGTTATCCTGACATGATGAAGGGTAAACACAGAATAAATGCTTCTTGTTAATTAGCTTGTAACAGACAGGTTTTGTGATTAATTTTTGAGCAGTATCAAAGTATCCTCTCTGAGAGTTACCTATTTTAGTCACCAGGTCAGCTGGAAAACCTAACAATCTCCTTTTGTTAGGTCAACACTACACCTGTGTTCTAGAGCATCTTGGAGAAGAAATTGAAAATGTGCCATGTTTTAGAAGGTCCATGTTTGGTTCAACACATTAACACTTGGATCAACGAGCAGAGAGAACTGAGCAAATAACTGATGAAGAGAAGGAGAGGACTGATCATGACCTAGTCAACAGCATCCCATGAAGCTGTCACCTAGAGAGAAAAGCACTAGGTATTTGCCACCCTGGTGAGGACTGGTACTGAACAGACACAAACCCATCCAGACTTGACATAAGGACATTTGTCAGTGCCAGCAGAGATGGATTAAAGTGGTTTTCCACAAATCCTTAGCTCAAGAATCCTTTATGGAATATTGAAGCAAAGTTTTGTTTTGTGCCTCAACAACTTTCTGAACTAAAAATAGATGTCAGAACAACACAGATTTGCTGGGTTTTCTATGGAAGGAAACTAAGGAAATACCACAGAAGGGTCCTGTCCAGACTGATAGATCATCTAGTCACTAATGACTTTTGGGGGTGACAGTAAATACATATTCACTTCTAAGCTTTTCTACTTTTAAACCTTAACTTCTTCTTAACCTTTAAAGAGATAAAGCACCAGTGAATGTTCATTCCCCTGTACCTCACAATATTTTCAAGCTAATCTCTTCCCTGGAGACAGAAACTTTTATCTTGGCACCAACTGTGGCAGAGTGTCTGCCTGCCAACTAGGAAGACCAAATTACCAAGTCACTGTGAACACAGACAGGAATGGGAACATGGGAATTTACCACTTATTGCTCTTAGCCCAGGATTCAAGCATCAATTTAGGATGCTTTTCTGAGCTTTGAGATAGAAAGGGAGTTTTACCATTACAGAATGCACATCTAGAGCCACCAGGAGGGGAGTGGTGGTGGCCACATCACTCTCCCTGGCACAGGCAGGTCCCCACCATGCCCTGTCTGCCAGCCTTACACCCCCCAGGACAGGAACACAACTCCCAGATACCTGTACTCCTAGAGAGGCCAACCTCCTGTAAAAAAAAAGCCTCAAACTTTGTTTTTAATGACAATTATTTATGTTGGATAAATAAAACCACCTTGAATGTACTGCTATTTTTATTAAATAATCCTAGATTACTGCTATTTTGAAGCAGGATGTCTAAAGTTGATAGTTTCACTATCAAATGAGAACAGCAGTTTGAATTGATTTAGTGCTTGTATTAAACTTCTACTTTAGCATGGAAAAGACTTGAAATGTCTTTATTCATAGTGAGTGATTTCAAGAACTGGTCAGTTGAGAATGTAAACATATTGTCAACGACAGCATTTAGGTCATCAGAGAATTCATTTGCTCTCTCAAGTACTGCTAGACAATCCTGTGTAATGAGCAGTGAAAACTCTGAATAAAGTATTTATGATTTACATAGTATATTCACCATCTGAGATGCCAGACATGCATTTAGACCACGTCCAACATACACTCAGTAATGATGAAGTGTGCAAAAGGAACTGCAGAAATTGCTTACCAAACGTGCTCCTGCATGTGTGAAGAAAACACAGTGGCATTTCTTCCAGTCTCATTTGCTATATGGGAATTTCACCCAGACATGACTGCCATTTTCATCTCTTCCTCTCAATATATGTGAAAGTACCAGTTGAGATCCCTGAAATTTCTGTTATATCTTTCAAGTAAAAACAGTTTCAAATTAATCCTAACAACAGGTCACATTTATTAGTTACTTCCACAACTCTTAAACAAAATATACAAAGCCTATGGTACAAAAAGCCTACTGATGCTTAATATAATACTAAATACCTTCTGTTTTCTACAAGTTCATAATGCCCTTCTATCCATTACATGCCCTTCTATTTTCTAGGAACTTACCATGTAATATAATCATGATTCCCCTTTTTATTTGGTTGAATTTAGACTTACACTGCACACCACTGTAAAAGCAAAATTCAACTTTACAAAATAAAATAATGTAATAAATAGGCTGTCTCCAAGTAATGTCTCAAAATGAGACAATGAAATCACTCTACAGGGTAATCTTTTTATTGCTTTCAAACACAGCTTTCCCATTCAAGGAAATAATGCAAGGTACAAAAATATACATTATCTATTATAAACTTAGTTTAAATGACATAATTTTCAGATGAAGACTCCAGCCTTCATCAGTACTGTTAAAATCATTAACACCAACAGAGTTGCAAAAAAGGACCTAGGAAAAAAATTCAAGCCCTTATTATACATGGTGCTCCACTGTAGAAAATCAAATAGGCCTAAATATTGTATTATTACCTATTGAGATGCCAGTATCCTTTTAAAATTAATCATTTAAAATACATCAAGACTGAGAGTGCAAAGTCACAGATCAGAAGCTACAAGTTTCAATCTTTAGTACAGCAAGACAAATTCTTACAGCTACTCTTACCAAAGTAAGGAAAATATAATAATATATTAAAATATATAATAATATATTAAAATCAAGCACTGAAAGTGGAATTCTGAGAGCAGCACTCACTCTTGGGCACAGGGGTGCAGAACCACCCAGTGCTCTGCTCAAGGGTGGGTTAATTAATAACACTGAATTAAGATCACTACAAAACAACATTTAGGACACTCAAAACACTTCTTGGCCTCAATTCAACCTCCTCTGTCATCAAACTTGTGATGTGCAGAGCATGGGTTCTGAGCATATTAGCCAGCACCATCCAGGGATCACATCTAGCATTTCTACAACATTCTAGGCCATCTATGGTGCTTCATGACTGGAATTCAAAATAAAGATACTTGGATACATCCCCATGGCCTCCTGAAGTTCAAAGCATTTAATTATCTTCAGGCAGTATCACCAACCTGTATCATGAATAATACCATCTGCAGCATCTCTCCAAGCAAACCTGCAGCACAGGGATCTGAGGGTAGATTTGTTTACCATTTCACTACATAAACACTGATGTCTGACTTTTTAGATCAAACTCCTGTTGACAGCAGAGCCAGCAAAGCCCTAAGCCAACCTCCAGGCCTTCCCCTGGCTCAAAAACAAAGCAAAATGAAAAACCCACCAGATTTCACAAGAATGACTCCAGTAACATCCCATTCTGGATGGCCATGCTCTACCTGTGCAGTTCACCCTCCTCGTTGGTGACACCTCCACTGGTCCCCTCTGCTACCCACCAAAGCCTCTGCTCCCCCCAGGGCTTGGTTCAGAATCAGAGCAAAGCTACTCATCCGAGGAAGGGAAAAGGACATGACTAAAAAGAAAAGTTTACCACTCTGCTGTAAAACAGAGGGGAGCTCCTCTGTATTTCAAACTGCTTTATCTAAAAGCTTCTTAGACTTGATGATGGCTGCTAACTCAATCCAACTGGAAAATCACTACCTAGCAGAAAAAGGCTTGTGCACATTGTGGAAGAAGCTTTGTCAGGAGTTAAGATGAAAGAAGCATCATAAACACCTCCTGCTTTTGCATGAGCCAGAATATATTATTTTTTCCAAAGCCTCTTATGATCATAGCCAAATATTTTTAAATTAGAACGGAACACAAATAACGTGACAACTACAAGTCACTCTGGAATGATTAATGAACATAATTTTCTTTATCCCTTTGACATCTCTGAATACAAGAGGGGAAAAATAAATCTCTGATGTCAGTGGGATCCACTAACAGTTAAATAGATTGCCTTTGGGGTGTGGCTCTTCCCACAAAAGTGACTCTACAGAAAAGGCACTTTCTCTGTCAACAATTTTGCTTCCTGTGCTTTACCAGAGGTTTGAGGTTTTTTCCTCCTTCAGTGACAAAGACCTTTTTTTTTTTTTTTTTTTTAATTAGTAGTTTACTGCTGTGAGCTCTGTACACCCAAGGTAGTTGAAAGAGAATATTCCCTGTAGAAGACAGTCAACAGGATTGCTTTCCAAGTGTGTGTTTCAGGGCTGTCTGGAAGAAGTGAGGTGATTTATGTTACTTCTGTCTGATGTACAACTGGAAAAGGCAACTCTGCAATTAACCAGACAGGCATAAGAACTGAGGTTAAATAGTTCAGGTTAGATTCATTTACACTGCTAAAAAAGAATACTGGGAGCAAGACACCCCCCAGCCATATAAAAGGCTACTTTGGTAATATAAAACTGACTCACTAGTATTTCCTAGATACACCATCTCCACTCCTCCTCCAGCAGGTTCATAGAAATATTTACCAGAATCTGCAAAACTAAGTTTTTAGACACTGTCAGGGTATTGTTTCCTTAACAAGTCTTTGCAGCAAAAATGATAAGGATGATTCTCAAACTATCCTCAGTGCTTGCACCCTGAACATCAGTATCTTGAAGCTGATAGTAATGGTAATTACTTGCACAATAGGAATTGACAGAATCCACCCCTACATACCTCTCTAGCTAGTGATGCACTTAGTTTTCATGAGAATTGGCCAAAAACCCCTTGCAGTTAAATCCTCAAATAACATCTTCAACAGGTTAGCCAAACTAGCATAAAATCTGGCCAATGTCAACCAACCCAGGGAAATAATGCTCAATATAAAAGTAACACAGAGATTTCACAGCCTGTCTGCCAAGCAAAAGATACCATTTCAGTTCTCAAGAGCAGATAAGACAATCCAATCTTGTGTTTACACCTAACAATGCAGTATAATGTCATTAAAAGACACCAATGAAAAGAGGTGCAGTCTCTGCTCAAATCTTCACTCAGTTTATCATGGAGCCCTTATTTTCTAAGACAAAACCCCAGATCATTTCTATTTGTCCTTGCAACAGTTTCTGAAAGGGCCATGAGACATAAAAAGAAAACAGATCACTCAGCAATCTATTCCAGTATGAAAATCTCACATGACTGGAATTTTAATCCATGCAATGGATCTGAGAAGTGAAGAATCAAGACAAATCTGCACATTTCTCACCTTCAGGCACCTCAGGCACTGGGAAGTTCCATACCAGTTCTAGGGTCAATTACCAGCTTCCATCACCAGTTCCATCCCCAGTCACCCTCTCTTCCTTCTTCACCACCAACCATGTCATTTCTGCCCTCTCCCTTCCCTCCAGTCCTTTCCAGGTAGTAGTGGAAACCTATTCAGCTTAATGACAAAGCAAAAATTATTCTGAAGCAAGCACTTAATTCAGCTGCAAGTGTAATGTGGTAATAGGAAAACAATGGTTAAATGCAGAAAGAGAGGCAGCTCTGACATGAAGAACTTGGGATTACACCCTGAACCTGTTTCTCTCTACTGATTATAGAGATGAGCATTTAAACAAACAAAAACAAACCCAAAAGTCAACTCCCAGATCAGGCAACATTTGCATTTTAGAAGTGAATTAATTAACTGATACAAAAACAAAGCAACAGGTTTTATCCATCCACTCCTAGAAATACATTATTCAAAAGTATACAGGTATTTTTGGTAAGAGAGCTACAGGTACAAATCATCCCTGACTATCTCCATTCATTCCCAAAATGACTTCACCAATGACAAATTAACTCCTTATCTAGTCTCTACCTCCTTCACTACCAGGAATATTCACAAATACCAGGAAACCAAATCTCCTAAGGCCACCAAAACATCCATTTTAAAGGAAGCAGGTTCAGAATTCTCTGTTAACATCCCATTTTACACACAAAATAAACATGTTTTCAAATGCAGTAACGAAGTTTACTGCTAAATCAAATTAAATCCATACCTTTGAAACTCAGCATTTATTCTGTATTGCTCCTAAAATACTAAAATTGCAGTTTTATGCTTGTCTTGAATTATCCAAACTAATTCCTCTACACCATTAGGAGTTTCTCCTGCGCTGTCCAGAAAAAGAAGAGTATGTTTAATAACAAAAGGCCTAAATACATTTTAAAGCTTTTTTTTTTTTTGGCTAATCAGACAATTTGCTTTTGAGAATGAGATTGAGATGTATGGAAACAAGCTGCAATCCAACATTTAACTGCATTCCTTGATAAACAACCCAGAATTGCAAGCAGCAGGTTTAAAAATAATGTGACTTGTACAAATGGGAACACTGTAAGCTGTTTATCTTGTTTAATCCTGAAGGTAAACAGCATCAGCTTGAAAATATTTTGCTTCTTTGCCACAACCCACTGAATCATGTTGACAAAGGTAATAAAATCCTCTGGAGAATCTGAAACTTTTGGAATTGCCTCTGAAATGGCTTTAGCTGAGTATTGTACAGGGCTTTCTTCTCCAGAACACTCAGTGTAAATTTCAGTGACTTCAATTCTCACTGTAGCTTCAGTGAAGCCCAACAGCTCATCCTGTCTCCCCAGAGCTGATCACCTCTCCAAAAAAAACAAGGACTCTGCACAACCCTCCTGCTGGACTCCTTTAAAAGATGAGCACTGGAGTTATTCACTGTTTGTTCTTTTCTTTGGGTTTTACCTATTGCAAATATTTTTTAAACTATCATAGCTCACTATCAGTTTATAAAGCTGAGTTTTAAACACCATTTTCAAGAAAATTCAGTTTCCTTAGATTTTTTTCTCTGAGACTAACAACTTCCTCAAAAATCCCACTTCCTAACTCTCACCTGTATTTAGTGTTAAGAATATATTTGTAATATTTATCACTAATTTGCCCAAAAAGCAAGCTTTTGAGGTGCTGTTTTCCACCCCATTTTTCAGCATTCAGTACAGCACATGTGTGATATATTTAGCAGCTGAGGACCTCCTTTCCTCTCTGTACAACAGGAAGCTTCCCCTCCCAGCTGCTCAGGATACTTAAAAAAAATAACTACCTCCAAACTGTTGCTTCTCCTGTTGATTGTGCAGAAAACGACTGTTATCTCCATGGAAAAACAAGAGTCAAGCTGAAGCCAAGTGGCTGTGAGCATCTCCAGTGGGTCTCTGACACACTGAATGGATGCAAGACACCTGCTGAGGAGCCAACCAAGGGGAAAACAACCACAGCTTAACAGAGTCCCAGGTTCTGCCAGTTCAGGCTGTTTCTGGGGCAACACCAGCATAAGCTTCATCTACCACACTCATTCAAGATTTTATATTTGGATTTTTTTTAATATTTAGTTTTCAAAGCACTCATAAATAAAGCAACAGTTTCCCAAGCAGAGAGTTAAACGATTTAGCAAGGTATTTATGACAGAGCTTTAGGACTGAACAGCACTGAAGCAAGCCTCCTGCTCCTGGAAATACTGCTGTTTATGACAACCAGACCTTGACAAAGAGAGAAACAACAGGGGAAGCTGCTCTTGCAATAAACTAAATAAAACAGCTTTGAATTTGCCCCAGTTAAGCATGTAAAACCACACCATTTCTGGTCTACACGAAGTGTTTAGGAATTCTACACTTGGAAATTCAACTTTGCTTCAAGATAGACAGAAAGCTGGTGGAAATATAATAAAATGCAATATATTATTTTCATAACTGATTATCCTCCTCTTCTATGTGTTTAATTATTATATGAACATGTTTTAAATCATTATATTAATATATTTTAATTTCCGCAAGCCTTGAAATTTAAATCCATATAATACAAGGTTTCTGTTTCTGGAATTCTTGTTTTTTCAAAAAAAGATACCAGGTTCTAATAGGGTAAATAAAAAAAAAAAAAT
>JAOEGS010021609.1:54209-64601 GCA_025447755.1 Corythornis vintsioides | reverse complement strand
GTGCTAAACATGAAATTTAGCATTCACGTTAAAATGCTACTACTTTTAGATCCTACTTCCCATTTTGTTTCCTATTCAACAGTTTTGTCTACCTTGGTTTGTATCATCCTCTGTGGAATATTGTTCATGGCATTTGAAAGCCAACTTTCAAGGCATTTTGCAAAATTGTGAATGGCTTGAGTCAAAGCACCTGTGCAACAAAGAAAAAAAACAGAATGAAAAGAAAGCAATGTGCCTGTCTTGAAACATTTTGCATTCCCTGTACTTACATTCAGGTCCACTCCTTTTACTTACTAAAAAGAAAATCCACTTTAGGTTCAAAATGTCTCAATCAGATATAGATTATGCAATAAAGATCTAGTTTTGCTAGACCAGTTGAAGATTAATATGTGATGTTTAAACTTAAAAATATTACATTTAGTGGAAGGACTAACTGACATTAGAGCACACTGGCTCAGGGCCTCAGGACTTAGGCCTATCAGGTAGACTAGAAGCAGGGTAAACATTTTTTCTAAAAATGTAATACACAGGAAGAAGTACCTTTAGTATGAAACTATATCTTGAAAATTAGGTCTCCCAACTTCACTAAAAATCTCAGTTACTTTTAAAACACAAAGCATACATTAACTCAAAGCACAACTTTCTACACAACAGAGATCTGGATAAATGGTACACAATATTTTCTTAACTTTAATCCTAAATTTGCCTTGTGAGATACAAGACCACAGTCACACATGAGTACACAAAAATTCTTTCAAAATGTTTCAGGTGTTCATCTTACTAGGAATAGGTCTAAGGACGTCAGGAATGAGAATCTCCACCAAAGCCTGGTACATCACATGGTCACAGTTACACATCCATTTCAGAATAGACTCATTCTTGCACAGAGTAATCAGCTTTGTTTTTGGAAGTCGACTTTCTATTTCACTCAGATTGCTGTGTGAAAATATAAGTAGGAAAAAAAAAAAAAAAAGATACTGCATTTACACCAGGTGAAAATCAGCAATGGATGTTAAAATCTATTAATTTATAAAGATCTTATAGATGTCTCAACTATACCTAACAGAACTTTACATGTTCTCTCACATGAAAATGGATTTTTAAAATGTCTCCATAGCTCTTCTACAGCTCATAAATTAAGAAGAGGTACAAAAGATCTTTTTGGCTTATAAGAACTGGAGAGAATACTGGGAAAATACACTTTTACTGAAGTTGTCCAAACAAAGAAAAAAATGGACAACATAATCATTTCAAGACTGCACTTCTGCATACAGCCTATAAAAAAATGCCAGACTACATAAATTCAATTTGAAAAATTAGCATATGAAATAGAATTATTATTCTGGATGTAAAAACAATATTTTCTTTTTAAAAATTTCAATAATTGTATTATCATGCCAAGCAGTAGACAAAGATCAATATTTACTGACCTTGTTTCAGTAATAGTAGTGCCATCAGGTGGAGCAGAAGGAGAATAGCGCCAGAAAGTTTGCCACAGTTTTTCTATCAGGCTGAACTGAAGATTCACAACCACATCCAGTATTGCCTGGGAAAATACAACACAAGTACAGACTGTTTTCTATCCCGCTTTCCCCAACTCCCAACTCCAACTATTTTTATCATTTTTTTTTCCTTAATGTCATGTATTAAAGGCAAACTGTACATTTCTCAAGCATTAAATAATACTGGTTTTTATAGCTTTGATATTCATAAATTACCCACTGGTGTGCACAGTAAACTGGTGTGCAGAGAGAGGCCAAGTGCACATGCACAGAAGCCTCTAGAATTGAGCATGGCCTATGTAAGCAAGCAGAGGAATTAGCCCAAAGAAAATATTGAATGATACTGCAAACACAAAAAAAACCCATGCTATTTGAATCATTTTCATAATTTAGTATCAGCTCAAAAGCCTTTTCAAAAATAAGTTTAAAAACCATACTGTTCATTATGAAATATGGCTTAAATATCTCAATAGTTTTTTTTAATTGGAAAAAATTTACTGCCTGAGATGTAAAAGAAATAATAACTTAACCTGATTTACCTTTCCTATTGACTAAATCAAATAATATAATACATATATAATATGAAGTCTAGTTTCTCTAACATTCTGAAACATACCCATTTCTAGTTTTCAGTGTATATGATACATTACATTTTTTCCCTTGTTGACAGGACCCTCCAGAAAAACCTTTTTACTAATGTCCTTCTGAATAAAATAAGCAACATTTCCAGGGGAAAACTCTCATACCACTAACACAATTACAATATATTTGGTATTACTCTTTTCCACTGGTCTTCATTAGAAGTCATGAACTTTAAAAAATAAATAGTTTCTAGGAAATACCTCACAGTGCTCTCGATAAAGACTCTGCAACGATTTTATGTCCTCAAAGGTAGTACCATCTGGTAGAGAAGATATTTCTACTTCTCCAAACTCTGGAAGTACTTGAGATGCATCTGTTTCCATGACAACACAGTGAAAGAGATCTATTGTGAACAGTGCCAGTTACAGTGTGATTAAGAAAAAAAAATAAGGGTGATACAAAATACAGCAGATCATAATGGTCAAAGAGAAAAGTCTTCCATACCTGCTGTATGTTAAAATTGTAAATAAAATCTGAGCATTTTTTAACCCAAAAGAAATACAAAATTATTCCTGAATATATTAAAAAGATGTCATGTAGATACTACACTTTTATAGAAAGGCTAACACAGGTTTTCACAGCATTTCAGGATGAAGGAAGATAACCATGTCAGTGTAGGAAAGTTTAATTCTTGAAAAGTTTATAAATTACTCAGCTCAAGAGTATCTATGTAGCCAGGTATGATGAGTCGTAGCAGGCTTAATATACATTTTTGCTTGGAATTTACTAGACTTTCAAGTAGAGCCAAGGTGCGTTTTTACTATTTAACACAAATGCTTCCAAGACACAACTGATATAAGAGCAAAATGCTGGACTTGAAGATACCTGTAAAGAAGATTCAAAACACTGTAATGTTACCCTTATGTTCCAAATTATTTCAGTAACAGCAAATAAGGCCTCAGGATGTGGTGCTTTAAAATGCCAACCAAGTAAGCGCACACCTTTTGCAATAACACAGCCAAAGAGTCTTCCTTCATAAACAACTAAATTACCATTTGTTTCCTATACTTTTTTTTACAATACATGCTTAGATAGACAATGAATCTACAACTCGGACATTTTTAAACATGAGCTTTGGGATTTTAGTTGAAACTATTAGGCTCTTTCTACTTAAAACATCAGAGCACACTTTCAAAACAGCCCACTGGATGGCTAAAGTGCAACAGTAATGCAACACCACTGCCCTGATTTTATCATGTAAAGTGCACTGCAGTCAATAAGCAAGGAACAGATTTCAACACAGGAATTTCAATTTGCATCTCTAATATAATTTCGCAAAGCAACTGCACAGTGATTTGTATATTATATTTATCACAGAAATACAGAATTTGCATATTTTTTCCCTTTTATGTTTACATGGTGCACATCAGATATTTTTAAAAAGGCATGGTGACTTTAGAAGTAACTTACTAGTCTAAGTTCATATTCACAGTGATAATGATTTTCATCTTATTTTATACAGCAGTAAAAAACCTGCTGCCATACCTAAAAATTGCTGATGATGTTGACTTTGGGCAATGACGGTTTGCTCAACAGATGTGCCTGTCTGTTGACCACTTCCTGTGAAGCCATCTGTAACTCCATCCACTTTCTGCATGGGCTTATACCTATGAAAATATCAAGCACAAAATAATCCTTTCTGTTCATTTCTTCATAAATAACATAATACAATCTGTTTGTGGTGACTTTTCCACCTCAAAATAAAATGTTGAGGAAAAGTAACAAAAGAATGTACACATTTTTCTTTAGTTTGTAAATACTAGAAGAAACAATTATTAAGGGAAGATAGAGCATTAACAATGCATTAAAGAATTCATAAGGGTGATATTCCAGCACCACTGCCAATTTCCTGTGGAATTTAGCTTAGGAACAGCATACCGTAAGATTAACAAAGTTACACCATAAGGAATCAAACCATTACCTTTCCAAATAGCTTGACTTCCAAATAATTATGTAATTAATAATCATATTTCATTACCTTAAGACAAAACCAACACTACTGTCTGAGGATAGTGTATGACTTTTCAAATCCAACAGAATTTTCTCATAAGCATAGAAGGCCTAAGAAAGCTACTTGGAAAACTTTACTCGTCCCTAGTAAATTCTCAGAATCTTTTATAAAGGACAAAAATGATGATACAAATACAAACGCTGTTTTTGATGGCCATGTGTTGTCTTCACAATCAGCATGACAGTCTGACTAGCATGCCTGTCACTTCCAACACAGCTGAGAATTTACTCTATCCTAGGTCTTAGTAGTAATGTCTTGGACGCTGTACACTTTGAAAAAGAAATGTAGCCACTGGAAAATGAGAAACCCCAGAGCTAAATAAGGTGTGTTTTAAGAACCTTTCATATTAGAATTGTGCAAGCTGTAAAACTCTGATGTGCTAGCTTCAGATAAGCAACAAGAAATTTTGTATGCATAACTTTCAGAAACAGTTTGATCAGATAGGAACATTTAATTTTGTTTCTAGTAAATGTAAACCACTATTATCTCATGTACTAACTGAGATTCTCCTTACTGAATAGGAAGCTTCCATGAAAACCATCTGCTCAATATTCTAGGAATTCCTGACAAAAATCTAAATATACAATAACCAAAGACAGACAGACTATAATTTTCAACAGACTCTTGGTGTGATTAACAAATAGTTTCATAACTTTAAGAATTTCAGTGCTTCAAAAAAAAAAGGCAGCTGTACCTATTCTATTGCTAGGAAAACTTAACTTTCTGTAACAGTCCACTGTAAAATTCTAGGCCTGTTGAAGAAAAGAGTGAAACTCCAACTAACTTTAATAAAGACTCAAATGTAATATCTGGTACCACAATAGCACTGAACTCTTCTGGATGAGCTTGTTATTACTTGATAAATCTACCTGCAATGTAGGCAATCAATCTGGGAAAAATTCTTAGCTTCTCTCTCATTATAATGTATTATAATTACAAATACCAAGTAGAAGACTAACTTCTGAAAATATCCATAATCTAAATGTAAACTTTTAGTTCCATTACTTTCTGCAAAATGTATTATTTTACTGACCCTTCAGCTTCTGGAATAGGGTTAAAAATGTTTTTAATTCATAAAAATAACACTCTTCTAAGATATTTTTCAGTTATGCAGAAAACCTTTTAATTAAAGTATAAAATACAACTTAATCCTTTGGTGATAGGAATGAGGATTATCCACCGACTTACTCCAGTACTTTATATAAACTATCTTGGCCAAAATTCTTTATTCTGGCACTGTGATACATAAGTCATCACAGGAGTTAACCAGTTTCAGCAACATTACAAAATCACTTGCAAAATTAAGAAAGAAGTCTCTTTCAGGAGCTTCAGACTATACAGAAGTAGACAGTGGTTAATAACTTTAGCTTTTCTATCTTCTATGCACAAGTAGAACTTTGACAGTTTAGAAAACCACCAGATCTTCAGAATTTTTTACCTCAATTTGAGCCCTTCTTGTTGCATGAAAATATAGTCATAATTTTTTAACTGGTAAGAATTACATTTTCTGAAGTTATCTGGTCTCTTACTTTATTTCCCTATTTTACTCACTATTAACCTATATCTTATTTAATCATTCACCTTTTCATTTTTTAAATAACTAGGGGCTAAGAGGCTGGGTGCAGAAAATAGTAATAACCTCCATTAATATTACATCTTTCTAATAATACTTGACCCAGAAAGGACACCACTTACATTTTAGCATAAACATAGGAAGAGTTTGCATAGTCTTAAGTTAACAACATTCATTTTATCAATTTGTTCAAATCTATGAAAATAAAAAACCACTGAAATCAGAACATGAAAACAGGTAATTCAGAAATGACATTGAATGATATGCTGGTCTCACTTTGCAGTTAACTTAGAATACGACTTAATGGACCTATGTCATGGTTATGACATAGTCTAACCATGACATAACTTAATTAACAGAAACTTCCTCCCTCACTTCAAACCAGATTAATAACTTTCTGACTAAAATTCACATGCAGTAAACAATCTGTATTCATTAATAGTATAATAAAATGACTGCTTGGTTTGAAATGTACATATGAAAGTGGTAAGGAAAAGAAGCTGGAAACCATTATGAAAACCAAAATGGATTGATTGTCACAAGACATACCAAAAAACAGATACAAGCTTTTTAGTTTAATTTTCTGTATATTTTGTAGTTAGTTTGCTTGTACTGTTGGCATGCTGCGACTATTTGGAATTTACTCTTATAATTTGGTGTTAGGAAATTTACAATATTCTTTTTCTTAAAAGCTAAAGTTTTCCTTAGTGTTTGTTTTAGAAAGAAATAAAACTAAGCTCAAAAGATAAACTTCCAATTTATTTTTATTATAAATCTGTTAATGTAATTTATCACTAGGAGTTCACTGATGTCTATGAGAAGTGAGTTAATGTAACAAACTATGTAACCACATGCAAAACAATCTGTATGTTAAAGCATTTTACTACTGTTGCCTTCAATTGTTGCCGTTGATGTTACTTGGAGAAAAAAAATCAGCTATTAGAAAAAAACAAAAGTTCATTCAAAGAGCTTGAAACACCACAGGCAAAGCATACTAAGCTTGTTAACTACAGGAAAATTAAATTAACTCAAATGCTTTAAAAAAAAAAATCACTGAAATGAAATTTCACATGTGTGATTTAAAAACATCTCTCCTTGGTCCAATAAGCATTATTGAAATATATCTAATCTAGAACACTAACAAGAACTTCCAAGTTTTTTCAGCCACAATCACCTCAGTATCATAACCATACTACACACAAAATAACTTTATATAAATAGTCATTGTACTTATTAGAAAAAAAACTTAGCTGAATGTTCAGCTTCCATAAATGAAAGTAAAAAGGTACAATTGTTATGTACAGGAATGTTATGTGAAATATATTTTTGAAATTAACATGGAAAGCTGGATGTTTAAGTTTGTAAATAAAATTAAAACCATAAAATTTTAGGAATTCCCTAAAGAATATACAAATGTACCCATATCAGTTTCCCTAAACTAAGCCTTAAAGATAATTCAGCTTCTAAGCCACAAGCTTCTACTTATGAAAAGCTAAATAAAAAGAGGCTAAAAATGGAACTTGACTTTAGGAATTGTATCTTTGATACATTTCTCTTAAATGGTCTGACAAGGAATATTTATAGGAAAGAGATTTCATAATAAGATTGTACTTTAAACTGGAAAGTGTTTAGTACCAGATTTAAAACTGTGAAAACATATGGCTAAATATTTGGATTTTATATTACTTTATTTCCTTCTAACAATCTCTGTCTGATGTCCATTCACTATCAGTCAGACCTATGTTTGATCCAGAACTGACAGATAATATAACCATTTAAATATCCTGGGTTTTTCCTATCCTGGAAGACATTTAGAAGAAGGATGAAATACGCAAGCCATGCAAGTCTGAGTCACAGAGCAGGTCCAGCTGAAAGGCAGGGTATTAATTACTATCTTTCAGTAAACTGTGCATTTCTTCAGTTCAAAGGTGCTTAAAGTCTCCTGCTACGTGGCTGTTGTCACAAAACCACTGTCTTAGCTGGAATATAGGACTGTTAGCAGCTGTGATCTCTAATTATTCTGGGTTTTCTTCTTGCTGGAACAAAGTACTCCCACAGCTCCCACTGATCACAATAAAGACTAAGCAACTTACAGAATTAACTTCCACCTTATATTTATGTCTGATAAATCTCAGACACTTGAGTTCAAGCCCAGAACAAATTCGAAGCATGAACATACAAGAGCACTTGGGGATACTGAAGTTATGTAAATAGAAAAGAAAGAAAAATGATTTGTAACATACATTCTGTCCACAGTCTTGCCAAAAAAGACTAGAAATGTTTTTCCAATTAGCTATATAAGATAGATTTTATATTTAGCGTTTCTTTTTTTCCTCAAACTCCTAGCTTCTGAGGGCTACAAAACACAAGCACACCTCAGTGTCCCTTAAAATTACTTAATCAAAATGTACAAAACATTTTCATTTCAAGAATGTGAAATAAAGCTTGACATTGTATGACCGAAGACCACCCTAGAATGAAAAAATAAGGCTACAGAGAGTGGAATGGACCAAAGCTCAAGATTGCTGAAAGCTACAGAGCGGCTGTAATTAAGTAAACAAGCAAGACTGGGGTATAATTTATGATACTTGTTAAAGCTTTTTATAAAATTGCTATTATCATCAATACATTCCAATGAAACAAAAATGTTCTGGAATCATTATGCTTGGCTTTAAAAACCTCTTGTTTCTCTTAGAAAAAAATTGTCATTTTCTGGTTTAGATAAAACATATCAGAATCACGGAATTGTCACAGTTGGAAAAGACTGTGTCCAACTGTCAACATCCCACCAGAGAATGTCCTGAGGTGCATCACTTACGTGCTTTTTGAACACCTCCAGAAATAGTGACTCCACCACTTTCCTGGGCAACCTATTCCAACACTTAAGTACTCCTTCAGTAAAAAAAATATTCCTCAAACCAAATCTAAACCTCCTCTGGTGCAGCTTCAGGCCATTTCCTCTAGTTCTGTTGCTATTTACTTGAAAGAAGAGGCTGCACCCACTTCACTACAACCTCTTTTCAGGTAGCTGTAGAGAGCAGTAAGTTCTCCCCTCAGCCACCCCTTCTTCAAACTAAAAAAATCCCAGTTACCTCAGCCTCTCCTCACAGGACTTATTCTTCAGACAGCTTGGCTGCCCTCTGAACTTGCTCCAGCAACTCAATGTCTTTCTTTTGGTGAGGGGTTCAGAACTGAACACAGCACTCGAGGTGAGGCCTTACCAGTGCCAAGTACAAGGGCACATTAACTTCCTTTCTCCTTCTAGCCACACTATTTGACACAGGCCAGGATGTCATTTGCCTTCTTAGCCACCTGGGCACCCTCCTGGCTCATGTTCATCTGGGTATCAACCATCATGCCCAGGTCCCTTTCTGCTGGGCAGTGTTCCAGCCACTCTTTCCCAATCTTCTAAGTGTTGCCTGGGGTTGTTGTGAGTGAAATGCAAAAAAAACTAGGTGGTTCACCTGATCATAGAAGGTGATTAGGTTGGTCACACAGGACCAGCCATTCATGAACCCGTATTGGTTGGGCCTGATCCACCTTGCACTTGCCATGTAAGTGAAGCCAAATCTTCCCTGGTGCCAAGATCAGGTTGAAAAGTCTGTAGTTCACTAGATCCTTCTTCCACCCATCTTGAAGATGGGCACCACATTAGCAATCTTCCAGTCAGCTGGGACCTCCACAGTTAGCCAAGACTGTCAATAAAAGATGGAGAAAGGCTTGGCAAACTCCTTTGCCAGCTCCCTCAATACTCTCTACCCCCATGGGCTTGTGAGTGCCCAGATGCCGTGTAGGTCATTAACTGCTTCCTCCTGGGTAATGGAGGGGTTGTTCTGCTTTCCATCCTTATCTTCCAGCTCAGGAGACTGAATCATAGAATGGCTAGGGCTAGAACGGACCTCCAAAGGTCATCTAGTCCAACGCCCTGCAGTTAGCAGGGACACCCTTAACTAGACCAGGCTGCTCAGAGACATGTCTAACCTCACCTTGAATATCTCCAGGGATGGGATCTCAAACCACCTCCCTAGGCAGCCTATTCTACTGTTCTACCACCCTCCAGGTAAATAATTTCTTCCTGATATCCTGTCTAAAACTACTCTTCTGTAATTTAAACCCATTACCCATTCTGTAGATTAAACCCATCGTCCTTTCTCTAGAGGCCCTTGTAAACTGCCCCCTCCAGCCTTCCTGTAAGCCCCCTTCAGGTACTGGAAGATGACTATAAGATGTCCCTGAAGCCTTCTCTTCTCTAGGCTGAACAATCCCAGCTCCTTCAGCCTGTCTTCATAGGAGAAGTGTTTCAGCCATCTGATCATCTTTGTTGCCCTCCTTTGGACCTGCCCCATCAGGTCCATGTCTTTCCTGTGTTGAGGGCTCCAGAACTAAATGCAGTATTCCAGGTGAGGTCTCACCAGAGCAGAGTAGAGGGGCAGAATCACCTCTCTTCATCTGCTGGCCACAGTTGTCTTGATGCAGCCCAGAATGCAACTGGCCTTCTTGGCTGCAACTGCACTCCGCTGCCTCATGTCCAGCTTATCATTCACTAACACCCCCAAGTCCTCTTCTGCAGAGTTGCATTCCAGCACATCATCCCCCAGCCTGTATTGATAGTGAGGGTTGTTCCGACCCAGGTGCAGGACTCTGCACTTAGTCTTGTTGAACCT
>JAOEGS010021609.1:25602-35646 GCA_025447755.1 Corythornis vintsioides | reverse complement strand
CCACCATGTCTCAGTGATTGCAATAAGATCATGGTCCTGAGATCGCACACAGATCTCTAGTTCATCCTGTTTGTTCCTCATGCTGTATGCATTTGTGTATAGGCATTTGAGCGAGTTTGCAGTGCTCCAGAACCACCTGACTGGTACCCACCCTGAGGTAGCAGTGGGGATGGCCCAGCACTTCTCAACAGTCCCTAGCCCTCTCTCCAAAGGACAGGCATTTCCCGCAAAGGAAATCACTCCCCAATGGAAATCACTCCTCAAAGGAAATCACTCCCCAAAGGACAGGCATTTCTTTTTGCTATTTTCTCCCTTCATTAACTACAACACATTCTGGGTAGGTACCATCCTACCCTTAAAGTTAAGAGCAAATTTTGCACACTGTGCTTACTACCAGAAATAATAATTTGTGGTTATACATTACAGTCACAATATTTATTTTTTTTTATTTTATTTTCACACACATTTAAGCTTGAACTGAAATAGGAAAAATTTCTGCAGCAGCATTAGGAGAGACCTGTATGGTTGGTGGTAACCAATGAATGACAAGTGTAACTATAAGATGGGAGCTGATAAGTATAACAACACATTTATTATTAACATAACATCGCTATTGTCTGCTATAGCTTAAACAGGACAACTTTCTTGTATGAGTGTTTAACAGAGATTAAAATGAAGGGTTACAAACAAAATATTAGGTCTTTATTAAACCCAAAGCAGAAATCAAAATTGCATTAAACTACCAAAAAAAAAATAAATGAAGATAGATTAATGTAAAAAGTATCTCTGTTTCTTTTATTTAATTTTGTATAAAACAAACAGCATTCCTGGGAATAAGCAGATTATATTTTCAAGTTCCATTTATCAGAGACACAGTTAATAAGGAGGACATTCTGAACACATTTTACTTCTAACCTGAAAGTGTTTTGTTTGTTTCTTTGAATCTAAGCTACATATATAAAACTTAAATAATATCAATAATACGATTAATTTGCTTTTTATAGAGTGTAATGATTTGGGCAGTGAAGGTGAGTAATAACAAAACAAATAGAGCAAATGGAGTTATCAGTTGAAAAGTTGAATAGAACTAGAACCTCTATGGCAAAAGTAAAGATAACATGATGGACATGTATTAGTAAGTAAATTCTTACTCATTTTTATCTATTTTGTCTCCATATGAAAACTCTCCAAACCAGTTCAAAATTTGGAAATATTTTATGAATGTGATACTAGGCAAACCAGCCTAGATACATTTAATTTGATGACGCCAATAAATTCTCTATATAAGAATGAAAAATGTTATGATGGGAAAGATACAATGAGGAGCACAAGTGAAACAAGCTCTGCCTATCAAAGGTGCAATCTAAATAAAATATTGTTCATAGTTTAATTATGTCCTCTAGTAAAAATTAAACAGACAGAACTTTAAAATTACAGCTGCAGCTGAACCTTTTGCGTTTTAAATGACCTTTGACTATTTCAGGTGAAGCATACAAACAAGGAGCCTGAAATGATAAAATCTAAAAACTTACGGCCCACTTTCTTAGCAAGAAATATCTATGTCTCATATATTCTAATGCCTCTCATACTTACAGAAATATACAACACAGAATAAATAGAACTTTAAAAAAAAATGAGGAAACTCTTACAGTGTTAAAAATACAATTTAATAATAGTGATTTAATTAGTAATTTTATCTATTCTTAAAGGCAAGTTAATACATCAGTATAGAAGTTAGCAAGTAAAATAGGCTGTTTTATTGAACCAAGCAAGAGAAAGATGTTGCTGAAGGTATAAAACTTAGATTTTGTTAAATTATTATAACATGTTATAGGCAAAATCTTAATATACTTTTTTTTTTTTAGAACTCAAAAAAAAAAAAAATTTTTCTATCTGAAGGATCCCACTATGTATACTGATACATATATTATTAATGAATTATGACTCTCTACAATTCTTATTCTCAGAAAACATTACTACACTGGTTTTGGATGAACTAATATTTTTTTACATTATACAAAAAAATGGTATTTATTCATATGAACCACCTTAAGAATCAAAATAACGTGATTTTATCAGATCATCTAAATTATCCAATTCTCCTATGAGCATTCATAATAATTCAAAATACAAGAATATTAGATTTTTGCTAATTACATTGATTCATAAAAATAAAGTTCCCTAATTTCATTGCCTTTTTCAGTACTGATGAATCTGCCTTATTATTAATGATGCTTTATCTCCATTACTATATTTTTTGAGTCTTCTGACTCTGTCTCACAATTCCCTTACCTGTTAGTTCCACATCTCTAGATCCACACCAGAAAACAGAGAAGAGTTAGCTAAAAGTATTCATTAGGGCTATGCAGCAAAGCTAGACTAGGTATAAACCCATTTTCCTAACTGAAAGAGGGGCTGATTGGGTAAAATCTGACCAGAAAGTTTTGTGTTTTAAGTGTTCACAATATTATCTATCACATCTGTAACAGAATGCATCTTTGCATGGCATTGTAAAGCACTTCCACAAAGAGCTCTTAATCTGGAATGGACTTCTTGAGACACCACAGATAACTAAGAATAAAGTGTTAAAATGTAGCATCTCAGTATTCTGAAAAACTGGAAATATTTTTAAACAAGCTACCAAATCTACACAAATACTGAGCAAACAAATCAAACAAATGCAGAAATTATACAGATACATCTCTGTACATTATTTTTAATTTTTATCTAACAGTTATACTCAACAACACCATGTTTTTCTTATGTTTTCAGAAAAAAATGTCAGCATTTTAAAGGAGGCTGTTTTAGTTCCCAACCTGCAAATACTCAGCACAAGCAAACTACTATCTGAGCATTCCCAAAGCATTCACTGATAGTACCTGAATGCAAAAATTTTACCTATGAAATGTTAAGTATTTGTCAAGGGAAAGGCCTCCCTTTGTGTTTAAGTTTCCATGGTTTTCTCTCTCTTGTATCTCACTTACACGTATTTATGTTACAAAAAGTACTAAGTAGCACTTACTCTAACTTCTATAGGTTGCATCATGAAAAATGTGTCAGTCTGCAAAAGCATGTGAGTGACTAAGAAACTAGTCTCCAAGATTTTGGCTAAGTCTGAAATACTTACTGTCGCTGGGGAGGCCCGCGTTGTGTGAGTCACCGAATGCCCAGAATTTTCCATTGAATTGCCAATCAGATAGGTTCCTCCTGAGCTGCTAATGAGTTGTCCTCCTGTGACACCCATCTGAATCCCTCCAGTGCCCACCATGCTATGAGACGAGACCACTGTTGTCACCTGTGCAGAACTTCCTTGCGTATCAAAATAATTTCCCCCAGTGTTTTGGCTGTACATCTGGGTTTCTGTGTAAGGATAGGTTGTTGATCGGCTTCAAGAAAAGAAAACAAAAGGAAAAGAAATGATTTGTTCATTTAGCTGAGGGAAATGTTATCATTCTACAAATGTATGTACAGTCTCTACAAACAAATTAAATAAGATTTTCAAACAATCCCTGCCTCCTCAGAGAATAACATTTAATGAAATCCAAGCACTAAAAAACTAATTCAATGTTTAACCAAGTATCCACCAAACCTTACAGAAAAATTTTTCACTCTTACCTGAAGATGAAGGGAGGTATGACAAAATTGAGGAGACAAACAAAAAGAGCTCATCCAGTTATTAATATAAAACATTAATATATATTATTAAAAAGAAATGTATAAAACTCCGTTTGTTTGTTTGTTTTCCAATAATAAAACTTTGAATTTTCAGACATATTTTGCATACCGTGCATGTTGCAAAATTACAAATAATTCATACAAATGTCAGACAAGAGTCCAGTGTTCAAGAGTCTTATTTTATGTCTTTTAAATTCATCAAAGCTCTTGGCTGAAGTTTTAAATTCTGAGTTCATTGGTATTTTGGGTAATATAAATTGGGCATGCATTCTTCATGTTATGATAAAAGTCTGTATTTAAAAAATAAAACCAAACCAGAACTATGACTTGTAAAAAGTTCACAAAGATGAAAGAAGTTAAAGGTATGCAACAGTGACATTTGAAAAATCTCTTTCAGTATGAAACATTTATGACTCATAAACCAGCTTACCCTAAAACTATTCATCCACTGAAACCTTCTATCACGTTTCACATTCTTAATCACTTACTTTGAATCATTACTCTTCATAGGTCATAATATCTTCATGTTTTTGAATGTGTATTTGTTCCCATGTACTAAATATAAACTTCAAATTAATTTTTTTCAAAACTATTAAGTAAACAACAATTATTTCAAAGGCCAAATTCCTCCTTTTGGTAAGGTTATTTGGAAATTTTATCCTGTTTCATGACTGTTAAGCATTGTATCTTGGCAAGCATGGTAAGAGAAAGTTCAAAAGGTAATAACCAGTTTACCCAAGCACTAATTTTCTTATTTAAGCACAAAAATCTGTAATATTACTTGCAATTAACAAATAACACCATTTAGAAATTCAATTGCTCCATTAACCTCGAGTTGCATACACTGATATGCAGAGAGTTCAAGTAAATATATTTTATAAGTATTATGGTACAGAGAAAACAGAGGTGCATAAATCTCCAATTCATTTAGTATAATGAAACAAAACACAAAATCATGCAGCATTATGCAGCTAAATGAGTTCAAAAAAAAAAAAAAAAAAAAGAATACACTTTTATCCAAAAACACAGAGAAGGAAACAGCATCCAAGTTTTATGCAGCAAGATGGTGGTTAATACACATATAAAGGAACTTGAAGTCTGGCTTTTTCTACCCTTTATCTACATAAATTACATCTACACAGTTTAGTGTCTTATCAATATATAGAAAAGGTCATGGTAATTTCCAGTTTGTTGATAAGTTTTTTTAATTATGAAAACTTACAAAAGATTAATTAATTATTATACAATGGAACCACAGATGGTATTTTCAAATAACTGAAGAACATTCAGCAACTTATCAACAATCGAAGTCAGAACTTCTGCTATATTAACTATGGCTACATCAGTTTCTCCCGTCCTCTTCCAAGACTTTCAGAAACTCCGAAATTTAACTTTCACAATCCTAATTGTTTCATAAGCCTCATACTAATTTATTTGCTCTCACCTCTCCTTAAGCTACTTAAATATTTTCCTTTTCGAGTCTTTCAAAAGCCTCAACATAACTACAAGAAACTTGAATTTATTGTAAAATAAATGCTTTGCATTTTACTGAAAAGAAAGCAAAATAATTATTTTAGGGACTAATGATCAAGCAGGCAGTTGATATATTACTATTTCATTTGGAGAGTTAAAATAAGTTAATCTTTGCATTTAATAACCTATATATGTTTTTAGGTATCATGCAGGTACCAATTAATCTGTTTTATCAAGTTAAGGTAACACTGTGATAACACAGTGATATTGTTTATCTTGTGATAAGCAAGATAACCACTAACAGAGTTGGTGTTGCATCCGTCTCAGAATAACACAATTTACAGAATGTGAATGCCACTATGCAGCAGAGGATAGTTTAGGAAAATGTTATGGAAGCTCAGGGGAAACAGTTAATGCAAATGACCATCAAGTGATTGAATACATTTTCTCCAAAGACGGAAGATATTGGTATCAGTATCAGACATCACTAAGTAAAGGAACAAAAGGAAAATGCCTTTGTTGACAGTGAAAATAGACATGGTTAGAGGAAAATGACTGTCCAAAAGATGTGAGAACAAATCTCACTTGCAGAAATGGAATTGAAAAGGCAGATCTTTGAAGCAATGGATCCTCTAGAGAAGGCTCAAAATTTCACAAGAAAATAAAGTAACATATTTAGTATGGAATAGGGAGAGAAAGGAAACACCTGCTTGCTTTTACCTTCTTTAGATCTGTATATGACATATAGTCTCTAAATAAGGACTAGATCGTATCAGAACACATAAATCTGCTTTTAACAGTATTCTCTATCAACAGACCAAGAGCTATCACTGGGGGACACCAATGGGTCACATTCCAAAATACTCTTCTCTTTATTCCAACAACCATCAGGTTCTTCTAGAACACCTGATTATTGGAGATTATTAAGAAAATGTTAGCAACAGAGATCAACAAGCTAATTAGAAGTGTGATAAAACCATTATTATTACATGAAATAATAATCACAAATTAGCAAAGAGCATTTTGACCTAACAAAAGTCCAAACTAATTTTATATGGAAATTAAAAATGCAGCTGGATGAGAAAGTGTTTTGGAAAGCAGTGACTCGAAGGTTTTAAGGTCATTGTATATGACATGACCTCTCAACATAAAACTGTAGCAAAGTGGAAAATATTATATTCTTTAGATACACACAAGAGATAACTTGAGATACATAAGTGATCTTCTGCTTCTCCACAGCACTTGTAGCACAAACATGCAATACTCTCTCAATCTGACTTCATATAATCAGTTCTTTCCCATTGCAAAGGTTGTGAAAGCACCCTTAACTATTGTCTAACAGTTGCATACAAAGATCACATAGGGACTAACCTCAGTGTAATTAGAGCTCTCTGGATTTTATAATAACACCTTGGTGATATACTATGGCTTGAGATATAAGGTTGGCAACAGAATCTCATCATTCCTCCTACTGAAACACTATGAAATTCAGTTTTTACTAGAATGTGGCATCAGAAAGTTCATCACTTTTACTAGTAAGTTTGAAGTCTAAGTAGTTAGGCTGTGCAAGCCAGATGATGCTTACCCTAGAAGTAAAACACAAGTCAGAGACTGCATGAACACAATTTAAAATGAGCAAGTCCAGAACATGTGCCCAGTGTTGAGAACCCACAATGGAAATGAATGAGACCAGCGTGAGTTGGACTAGGATTGCAAGGTACAAATAGAACAAGGCATCACCTGATATGCCTTACTGCTTACAGAAGTTATGTAATGATTTTCAAAATATAAGGCTAGAAATACAACACATGAAGCTGTGAAAACTTAATAACATTCTACTTTTCGGCACATGAAACAAGAAAACTAATTTGTAAATTCTGTGAGCCCCAGCAATACCAAATTAATTAAGTGCCCTCTATCAAAGACACTAACATACTGTTACTGAGCTGAACTTTTAAGAGACACTTTTGTCTCTTTAAACTACTGACACTTTGAAGAAAGGAGACAAATATAACCAACAGCATAGAAAGAGTAAACCTTGTTGTTGTCCTCCCGTAGTTTTCATTCTGTGCACATAGGCATGGGAAATAATTTATTCCCTATGATTTCTTTCTGTGCAAATGTCAAGAATCTGACCTACTGACTACTATAAATGAGTGTTCTTGTCATCCTATCATGTCTCAGTTCACATAGGCTGATCATGATCCCAAATCTTCTTTGGGGAAGTTGTTGATAGGACAGAGTTAACTTTCCCATATTTATGTTTGCCTACAAAACATTATCTATAGATATGCTGGTTTTACTAATAAACCCATTTTTATTTTTTTTTACTTGAATTTGTATACCTTTTATACTGTAACTTGAAACAGAAGCTTCCCTTCCCAGTGGCTATACAAGAACAGTGCATTCATTTTTAACAAGAAAACAATTCAATGTCAATTGAAACTCCTTTAGAATTTCAGTATAATCCTATGGTCTTAAAGGTGATACTAAGCATCACAGAAACTAGAGAGACTATAATCCTTTGCCTAAGACTGAGGGAAGACCTTATCATAGCCAATTAATTGCTGCAGCCTCTGGTGGAATATGGGAAGAAGCAGAAGTGCCATAAATCCTACCACTGACACAACAGAACACAACATGGCAGTCGAGTGGTAATTGAGAGGGTTAAATCACCTGTCTTGCCCTGTCTCATACAACCTCTAGTCTCCTCACAAAGAAATCTACTTCTGTAACCCCAGAATACTGATTCAGTGCTTCTTCATAACAGATAAAACCCCAATGAAGAAAAAAACCTCCTTAATTGAACTAAAGACAAAGATGGAAGAAGGGGTAAGACACTCATGATCTCCTTTCACAAATCCCCCTTTATCAAACAGAATTGTTAAAAGCAAACATAAAAATCTGTATTATGAAAGAGCAATTAATGCATCTATGACCAGATAATAAATATTCAAAGTAAGCCATTTCCTCTGTAATAATGAATAGTTGACTGGCTTTATGAGCATATATTTTCTCTGTAAGGACAATGTAAAGTACATCAGCCAGAAAAAACTTTATAACATTTACCTGAAAGATAGCTGCATTATTCCAGAGTTGCAATATTCCAGAAATATGTATTTGTCACACTCAAAAATTAAAGTAAATAGGCATTCACTATTAATAAAAAGGACTAAAATATTCAACACTCAGTCCAAGATCATTTTCCACATAGAAGTAAAGCAATAAAAGCACATATAATGCAAGAAAACCGTGGAAGCCAGGGAATGAAGTAAATTATAACAGAGGAGAAATCTTACAGTCTTATTGCCTGTAAGGTAGACAGGTTAAGGGAATCTTAGTTACAAACCGCAAAAAATTCTGATAAAGTGCTGCAGATCTATAGCCCATGAAATACAGTATTGCCATTGTTATAAACATTTTGTAGGGCTTGTCCTAAATCTGCAATACCTCAAAGCCTGGGCTTGTTAGCCTTCCTTTGTCTAGAACTGTCAGTGCTAAACAAGAGCTCTGTTCTAGCTTAGCTGGAATAAAAATTGTTGAATGATCAGATGAATGCTAATTAATGTTTCCATTTTAGCTTTGCTTTCTACTATAGTATGGTATAAAACTTACCATTAAAATGCTGATGCATTGCTCTGACAGGGAATATCAAATAGCTATTCTATGTAGACAGTATTCAAGAAGTATCCAGCAAATCTAAGCCATATCATGTACAGTAATTTCAGGTGTAATAGGGAAATGGAAACCAAAGCAGAATAAGGCAAAGTCTGTTCTAGAAAACATATTAAAAATAGCTGCAAGTTGACCCAGTGTGAATAGAGAGCCCCCACCATCCAACAAACTTTTACAGGCATAACACCTGAAGTGGTGGTAACTTCCTTTCTCAGGTGGAAGCTATTGACCTTAGTATGCAGAAAGGTACCAAAAGGGTAAGCATAACACCAGAGAAAAAAAGGATGGATACTAGGAAGTACTAGGAGTAGAATAACTTTAACTGTATTGATAATAATTCTGATTTGACATTTAAGATTCAATGACAGTAATAGTAAATTCTTGCTTTTGCATACAGGATATGTTTTGCCTACATAAACCACACAAGTTGTAGTACAACATAGTGGTGAAGAATAAGGCTTAGTCACAACAACAACAACAATACCAATTTTTAGACAATCCCAGTAATTATAACCCTCTTTGCCACACCAGAATTATAAGGTACAAGGCTACATTTGTTTAATGCACTACAATTTATGTTATAAGAAAGTTCATGTCTAGTATAGGGGACTCAGCTTCTCACTACAGAGGCAGCCATAACATTCTTTATCTATTCTAAACTTCCAGGTAAGCCTGAACATGTCATTGCAATAACAATGCATTTTTGTTTCAAGATAGAGTGACCTGCATGACAGCAAAAACGTTATTAAACAGACACAAATGTAGATAGCATCATTCAGTCTTACATTATACAACACGTGACAAGTTGTAGGTTACACTCCTTGTATTAACATTATACCTCCAATTATAATAAAACCCAGTTAACTTTTAAGCATAGATATATAATTATATAAAATGTATGGGAAGCAGTGTATTATAAAAATACATTTACACTTGACAAAGTCTGTGAAGCCTGACAAACTTCTTGACTCCTGGTAGCTGGTCTGAGTAGTAAAGACCGAGGTGAAGGTGGCATTCAGTAACTCAGCCTTCTCTCAGTCACCAGGGCACCCACTTCATTCAGCAGCAGGCCCACATTGCCTCTAGACTTCCTTTTGCCTCCATCATACTTGAAGAAGCTTTTCTTGTTGTCCTTGACCTCCCTCGCCAGCTTTAGTTCAAGGGAGGTGTCAAGGGGTAGTGATTCCCTTTTTAAAAAAAGAAAACTTTTTTTTCCCTGCC
>JAOEGS010021609.1:0-12518 GCA_025447755.1 Corythornis vintsioides | reverse complement strand
TTGGGTGGTGTGGTTTGAGTGGTCACCAGTGAAGACTGAGGCAAAAAAATTGTTGAATACTTCAGCCTTCTCCACATACTTGGTCACCAGGTCACCAGTATCCTTCTGAAGAGGCCCCACATTCTCTCTTTTTTTTTCTTCTTACATAGCTATAAAATCCTTTCTGTTATTTCTAATATCATTGGCCAGACTTAACTCTGTCAGGGCTTTAGCTTTTCTAACCTGGTCTCTGATTGAAAGAGTAACTTCCTTGTAATCATCCCAGGTTACCAGTCCCCACTTCCATGCTTTGTGTGTTCCCCTTTTATATTTGATTTTTGCCAGGAGTTCTCTGTTTCTCCATATAGGTCTCCTGGTTTTTTTGCCTGCTTTCTTCCTTTTAGGGATGCAATGCCTTTGAGCTTGGAGAATATTATCCTTGAAAGTCACCAGCTTTCTTGGGGTCCCAGTCCCCCCAGGGCTTTATCCCATTGCACAGTAGCAAGGAGGATCCTGAAGAGGTTAAAGTCAGCTCTTCTGAAATCAAGGGTTTCAATCTTGCTGAGCTTCCCCCCCTTAGCTGCCCTTAGAATTTCAAATTCCACCATCTCATGGTCACTGTAGCCGAAGCTACCCACAAATTTGATGTTAGTCACCAGTCCGTCCCTGTTGACAAGAACAAGGTCTAACATGGCACCTCTCTTCGTTGGTTCCTCTATCACTTGGAGAAGGAATTTATCATCAATGCATTTCAGGAATCCCTTAGATTGCTTGTTCCCTGCTGTGGTGTTTTTCCAACTGATGTCAGGATGGTTAAAATCCCACATGAGGACCAGGGCTTGTGAACAAGCAGCAACTCCTATCTGCTTATGAAGGCCATCATCCACTTGGTCCTTGTGATTGGGTGGTCTGTAGCACACACCCATTGTAAAGTCTCCTACCATTCCTTTGACCCTGGTCCACAGGCACTCAGTTTTTTCATCATCACTTGCCAGGTGGAGCTCCATGCATTCTACCTGCTCATTGACATAAAGGGCAACACCCCCTCTTTGTTTCCCCTGCCTGTCCTACCTGAACAGTTTATACCCTTCTAGTACAACACACCAATCACAGGAGTCATTCCACCATGTCTCTGTTATGCTGATCAGGTCATAGTGCTGCAGACTCACAAGCATCTTCAGCTCCTCTTGTTTATTGCCCAAGCTGCGGGAACTCACATAAAGGCATTTGAGTTGGGCCCTTGATAAGGTACCCCTGAATGATACTCAGATGTTTCCACAGCAACCGACTTCTCAACGACCCCGATGCTCTGCCTGCAACCTGTGACGACACCTTGATCCCATGACAATTCACAAGATCATATAAACTTGCCAGTATACTTCTCCCCCACAAGCACTGTCATCCTTCGTTCCGGTTCCCCCTCAGTGATCCCAACTTCACTCCCACCCCTTTCATACCTAGTTTAAAGCTCTGTCTATGAGCCCTGCCAACTCCCTTCCCAAAACCCTTTTCCCTCTGTGGGATAGCTATCTCCATGCACCAGTAACAGACCTAGCCTCTTGTAAATCCAACTGCTGTCAAAAAACCCAAACCCCTGCTGGCCACACCAGGCTCTGAGACAGATATTTATCTGCTGGTACATTCTGCCTAGTCCCTCATCCTTCCCCACAACTGGAGGGATAGAGGAGAACACAATCTGTGCTTCTGAACCCTTGACCAAGGCCCTAAAGCTTTGAAATCCTTCTTCATTGTCCTTGAAGTGGTTCTACCTAATTCATCACTACCTACATGAAACAACAAAAGGGGATAATAGTCTGAGGGCCATACCAGGGAAGAAAGCTTCTTCCATACATCTTTAACTCTGACCACTGGGAGGCAACAGACCTCCCTGTGAAGCGGGTCTGGTTTGCATATCAGGCCTTCTGCTCCCTTAAGCAGTGAGTCACCAATGACAATGACCCATCTTTTATTGTTTATTGATGAGGTTTTTTTAATGCCGAGGGTAGTCTAACTAGGCTTTGGTGACACCTCCAAGCAGGGAGAACCATCATCCTCACTGTTGTCCAGTTCCCCTTGCAGAGCTCTGTACCTGTTATGCAAGGACACCTTGGGGGGGGAATTATCCTGAGGGAATTGGTGATGCAATTGTCAAGCAACTCTCCATGATACTTGAAAGGTCCTGGCATTCAGATGAAGTTCATGGTGACTGGAAAAAGGGAGAGGGTGAAAAGGAGGGCCCTAAGAACTACTGACCTGTGAGCCTCACCTGGTTGTATTGACTGTTCATTGTATGAGGAAATGGTTGGATGGTCACATTCAGAGTGTAGCAGTCAATGGCTCAGTGTCCAAATGGAGATAAGTGACAGGTGGTGCTACTCAGGAGTTGGTATTAGGACCTGTTGTTTCATATCTTCACCACAGACATGGATCAAGGGCACCCTCATCAAGTTTGCAGGTGACACCAAGCTGAGTGCTGCAGTTGACACACCTGAGGGATGGCATGCCATCCACATGGACCTAGATAAGCTTGAGAAGTGCCTATGTGAACCTCAAGAGGTTTAACAAGGCCAGGTGAAAGGTCCTGAACCTGGGCAGGGAAAACTGAACCCTGGAAACATTCAAGGTCAGGTTGCTCTGAGCAAACCAACCTAGTGGAATATGTCCCTGCTCACTGCAAGGCGATTGGACTACATGACTTTCAAAGCTTCCTTACAGCTATTCTATGATTCAGTGATTCTGTTTACCATAAAACAGTAAATTTCATACCTTATTTTTTGGCTTACAGAAAGTGCTATATAAAATGGAGATTTTTTTTTTTTTTTCTAAAATGGGTGCCACAGTTCCATTATCAGTCCACTCTAACTGAAAATCAATAGTTTCTTCCTCAATCCCAATGTGAACAAGAACATTCAACTACCAGCAATAAAAATCCAGAAAAATTTCTTTACGTTCCAATATGCAATCATCTTACACTGTGTTACATAATACACTCTTAAGTGCACTAGATCAAACACATTCACAATGTAAACGTATGAGCTTAAGTAAACTGAGTCAGAACTGAACAGGTGAAAAGAATTAAAAGTCATTCTTTTATATCAGCCCATAGATTTACTTGACTATATGTTGGTTTTGTGGTTACAGTGCACAAACATGACGATCAAGGGAAGGGGAATGTTACTACAGTAAAACAAAAGTTTTAACTGGTGAGAGACTGTTCCATATTGTATGTTAGTTGCTTTGACACATCTCAGACAGTACTTGATCATTACAAATGCAATTCAAGATGCTCAAGAAACCAGAGCTAGGTACTCTCACCTGAGGAATGTAATGTGTTCATTTCCTTGTGTCAGTTGACATGGCTGATATTATTGTTAAGACCTTTAGGAAAGGAAGCATCTTCATTATAAGAACAGAGGACATGTTGGTTGTAAACTAGCTGTCAGTTGTTAACAGAGAAGCTTTAAGATGGGCAGACTGCAGATACCAGTGACAGCTGACAACCTGCTGTTAGGGGCTGAGGGATGTTAAAAGAGGATAGTAAATTATCAGGTATCCTCTAACCTCTACCCAGTCCTGGAAGTGACAATGTCCAGAGACACACAAGGGCACATGAGAGAGCATCTTGGATTAGGTGGGAGAGAACCCCCAGAGAGAACTGGGTAGAGACCCTAGAGTACCCCATGACTCAGCATAGGGTCATCTAGCATTTGCTACACAGACCTATCGTATTTCAAACTATGTCATCCCATCCTCAGAACATAGAAGCTGTGTAATTCATAAATTGCACATCTATTTTTGATTAAACTTTTTTTGGTGACTAAGTCCATTTTACCTCAATGCTACCATTTTTGGTGACAACCATGTATTTAAGCACACAACCTGACAGACTTGTTTATCGCAGAACTGTATTACACTCTTATTAATAATCATATAGTCTTACAGACTAATTTATCAGCAGTTAAAGTAGGATAGATATATCATGGTTGTGGAATATAAACTTAACCACCAGATTTGCCTAAGCAGAAATAAACCTAGTAACAATATTAATTTATTCAAAATTGTTTAGGTTCCTTTCAGTATTCTGCTCTGAATGGATTTCTTTACTATACAATATTTTTCCCTTGTAGCTACCACACAATATGTTTGACACACTTTAGCATATTCCTATTCGCTGGAAGGTTTTCTAGCACAATGTTAATGTTAATACTTTTACACTGTATCAATACTGAGCAGTTCACAGAATCACAGGATGCTCAGGGGTTAGAGGGGACCATGGAAATCTTTGAGTCCAACCCCCCTGACAGAGCAGTACCATCCATATACTATAATCTAATCTACCACAGGTCACATAGGAACACATCCAGGTGGGTCTTGAAAATCTCCAGAGAAGACTCCACAACCTCTCTGAGGAGCCCATTCCAGTTCTCTGTGACCCTTAGAGTAAAGAAGTTCCTCCTCATGTTGAGGTGGACCATCCTGTGCTCCAGCTTCCATCCATTTCCCCCTGTCCTATCATAGGGCACAAGTGGGAAGAGGCTTCCCCCGTTCATCCTGACACTCAGCCCTCACATATTTATAAATGTTTATTAAATTCCCTCTCAGTCTTCTCCAGACCAAAGAGCCTCAGGTCTCTCAGCCTTTCCTCATAAAACACATATTCCAGTCCCTTCATCACCCATGTAGCCCTCTGTTGGACTCTCTTGAGCAGATCCTCATCCTTCTGGAGCTGGGAGGCCCAGAACTGGATGCAAAATTCCAGGTAAGGTCTCACCAGGGCAGAGTAGTGGGGGGAGCAGAACCTCCCTCAATCTACTGGACAGACTCCTCTTAATGCACCCCAGGATACCATTGGCTTTCCTGGCTGCCAGGGCACACTGCTGTCCCATGGAGAACTTGTCCACCAGGACTCCCAGGACCTTCTCCATGGGGCTGCTCTTCATTACATCACCTCCCAACCTGTACTGGCGTAGTTACAGGAACACAGCTTTTATTTTCCATGAAGCTTGTCCATTTTCACACTGACACTGCATATTACAGCAGAAAAGATGTCATCCTTGCCTAATAGGACTGTCAGGTGTATTATAAGCAATAGATGAATGTTTGACAAAGAACCTTTTTATTCTGGCTAATTAAACAGTTTGACACACCCATCTGTTAATGGGTTTGCTTTGTACAGCTAGTGCTCCTTGCATCATGTCAAGATAAGCTAAACAGGCTATATTCTGAAAGAAGCGTAATTAACCCCTGCAAGTGGAAAAAAAGATATTGCCCAAGCCCAGACACTGAATGTGACAAGATTAGAATTTCTTCAATATAATGAGCAGAACTTGGGCAAAGCTACTATGATGAAATATACCCCTTGCTTGTATTATTCTGTGCATTTTCATGATGTCTTCTTAAGTTCCTTCAAGTTTTGGGGTTTTTTTAATATACTCAAAGTCTCAGTTGAAATCCATGTTTCCCAGAATTGAAATATCAAGACTTAATAGTTTAAGAGTCTAACTTGATCAATTACTTATCAAATGAGATTGTTAAAATGGTGAGATTATACTGTTTATTTTGTTACCGGACTATGTCACCCTGAACTTATTTATCTTTTTTTGAAAACTTTTGTTCAGCTACATATGCTTTATTGTCTACATCAAATAATGTAGCAGGCTTTTAATTCAATACAGAAAGTGAAAGCCTGTAATTTACTTTCAATTGCAGAAGGAAATCTGTTTTTCTCCACTAGAAGGCTAAATAAAACATCACAGAAGGTAAAGTCAAATAGATCTTGTAATCATGTGCAGTAATGGCAGGCTTTTAATGATCAGAATAAAAGGCTAATCTTAAAATCTTATCTATTATGATGATGAATCACCAATATACTCATTAAGAATTTCTGGAAAAATAATGTGCTTCACAAAAAAAAAGAAAACTTCTAAGAACATCAGGTTTAAGCAAGTAATACAGTATGTTCAGTTCCTGAACAACAGTATAAATAGAAACAAGTTTCAACAATATACTAGAGTTTTAGGTAAGTATTCCTTTTCAATTTTTGTGTTAAAGAGAAATTTATGAATAATTGCCTTCAAATAAGCAATGTGATGAATTTGAAGGAAACATTTATATGTGTTAGCAGTAAAGCACAAGGCAGATTATACATGCAATTCACAGGGGAAAAAAAATAAAAGAACACTATATATAATTTTTAGATGCTAATGTATTTTCATGTTAGAAAACCAGTTTCTTACAAAACTCTATTTGGTTGTTTGTCCTCTCCCAAGATTCTTAGGAATACCAAAACAGGCAGTTGAACTTTGCTGGTATAAGGACTTGTTGCTAAATATTTCAGTTAGCAATATGAATTTCATTGCTCTTTTTTTTCAGCTTTACATAGATTTATGGAAGGAGTAATAGTTAACTGAATGTCACAGAATGAATACTTAATTCTGCATGCACACATAATTTCCAGCACCAAACCGTACAATAGCAGAATTAACAGAAGGGGTGTTGTACAGATACACACTGGAAGGAATCAATGCATGTGGTGACTCTTGGTAACACCATCAAAGAACGCCTGTAAGATCAAAAAGCAATGTATTGACAATTGGATTACTAAGTACCTTCGAACAGCACTACTCCAGAATAGTCAAAATGAAATTCCGTATTTCCAGCAGATCACAGACAGCACATGGATGATTAGACTGAATGACTACATGACTCTTACTTTGATCTACCTCGTAATTTTACCTGCAAAATCTTCAAAATTATATAGTCTTGGTGTAAAATGCAATGGTATTACTCATCAGCCCTACACATCAATAAACATCAGCACCAAGATTACATTCACAAGCAACAGGACAAGTTTTTGTTGCTTCGAGACTAGCAAGTACAACTGTTAAAAGAAAAAAAAATCTAGCACCATATTTATACTGTTCTATGCCATTAGTTTGTGCACCGGAGATTCTGTGAGTGGAAAAGCCTATGTGATGTTCTCCTTTATCCCAGGTAAAAGGATGTGAGGAGGAGGGCACCTCAATGCATGTCAACAACTAGTTGTGGAACTTGCACTGGTAACAGAGCTTTACTTTAATAACAGGACCTCATTTAAGGACAATGTCTGCATAGGAGAGATGGGATCCACCTCACTAAGCGGGGCAGAAATACCTTTGCCAGCAGATGGCTGACCAGGTAAGAAGGGAATTAAACCAGGAAGGGAAGGAATAACTAGCAGGCCTGTGGAGGAGTGCTGGACAGGACTGAGACACAAAGGGTCTGGGGTGATGTGAATGAAAGAGAACACATTATCAACAAAACAAGGGTTAAGCACAGTCACATCAAACATTTGCTCACATGCAGTGAAGTGGCTATAGGGCAGCTTTATGAGGAAACCTCTCAGACCCCTTCTGGGAAATCAGTATGCTGAGGCGCTCATACATCATCAGGTGCACAAAGGGTTCACATACAGCATGGTGAATATACAAGAATAATTAGAGACCTGTGTGCATTTTGAAGGGAGATAATCTTGTTGCAGCCATAGAGATGAAATGGGATGGCTCACGTGACAGGAGTGCAGCAGTGGACAGATACAAGATATTGGACTTCATTGCTTGTTTTAGAAACAAAACTGTCTGTAGGACAGTTAACATCTTAACTAGAATGATGTTCATGGGAATTTCCTTGTTGGGATGGGGTTTTTATTGTCTTTAACCAGAAACAAGTTTTGATAAATCACACAAAATCACAGAATGTTACTGAGTGGAAGGGATCTCTGAAGATCCTTGAGTCCAGTCCCCTTCCAGAACAGGACAAAACCAAAGCACACCATGCAGACACACATCCACACAGACTTCCTCTCCAAACTAAAAAAGCCCAGGTCTCTCCCTAAAAAGCCCTTCCAATAAGACAGGTGTTCCATTTTCAATATCAGGTGTTCCATTTCCAAGATCTCCCCAAAATACCTCTATGCAGAATGATAGTTACAGTATCAAATGGAATATGTAACTTGAGCAAGATCTTACTCTACTGCACCAATGATATTACAAAAATCAAAGTCTAACCTGTATAATGCTACTTCTTCACCTCCTTCAAAATACCTGACAGTAAAACACAGTTTAAAAAATTTCTTCCATGTTTTTTCATTTTGGCACAGGGCAGGATATGAAAAGGACATCATGTAATACTTCAAGTGCTGATGATCACAACTTAAGGCCAGTGCTTTTTAATAAAGAACATGAAAGCAGGAGCACCAGTTGTACAAAAGTTCCTGTCTGTTCTGCATCAATTATATAGTTATGAAAATAGATTTAGATTTAGCTTCAGAAGTGAGTTCTGTTGGTTTGGGTTTTTTTTTTTTCCCTAATATATAATCCTGTAGTCCTTTCATCAAGAGTGTGTGAACCTTAAACTAATGAAACAAAGGTCCAAAATATGATGTGAAGATGAAGGTGATATATGCCTTCATCACTTAATAGATTAAAACATAAAATGAAGTCATCAAAACATTATAGGTGGAGACCCTTTATTAACGAAATGAGCCATTGTTATAAAAAAATGGTTTCTGTTCCATTCTCTGTATTTAGAATTTCTAATCACTGGATAGTAAAGTGGGCTTAGAAGGACAACAAATGATGAAAGCTCCCAAGGGACTCCAAGCACAGCTACTTAGAGCTTTAAACAGACTAGAAGTGGTCCAATACAAAACATTTACTTTAAATTTAGGAACATCTACAGAATGGAAGTCTAAACAGCTAAAAGTAAAAGTCACCTAAGTCAATCCATCATAAAATAATCATATTCCAAATGGCTAAAGATTTAGATTGTTTTAATTAGGGTTGCATAAATCTCAAGACTTCATAACCACAGAATCATAGAAATGTCTGGGTTGAAAGGAGCTCATCTAGTCCAACACCCCTGCTGAGAGCAGGGACATCTGCAACTAGAGCAGGTTGCTCAGATGCTTGTCAAGCCCCACCTTGAATGTCTCCAGGGATGGGGCCTCAACCACCTCCCTGGCCAACCTGTTCTAGTACTCCAACACCCTGTGGGAAAGAACTTCTTCCCTATTTCTAATCTAAAGCCACTCCTTCTTAATTTAAAACCACTGCCCCTTGGCATTTCACTCCAGGCTTTTGTAAACAGCTCCTCTCCAGGTTTTTTAGAAGGTCCCTTCAGGTACTGGAAGGTGGCTATAAGGTCTCCCCAGAGCTTTCTCTTCTCCAGTCATTTATCTATGGGAATTTTCAGGACGATTTCAACAAGAATGCAATAAAATTGACATCCATAAATAAAAGTATTGGCTTAAGCTAGCTAATGCAAATTCCTTCCCTGTTGCGCTGGGAGACATACAACTAGGCTTTCAACTGGGATAAAATACCACCCGTTTCTCTCATTCCTATCTTTCTCAAGATATTATTTGCAAGAGAAGGACACATGTCATGAGTACCCTACCAAAGATTGAGGGACTGGATAGAATTTTCACTGGAGCTTTCCTTCCCTGTGGTGTGAAGGCCTATTTGTGACACACAGCCTTTTATTCTTGCTTCCAGATGTTACACTGATTAATTTTTCTGTTGTAAAGCAATCTTGTTTCCCTTACACCTAGACACTTAAAACAGAGTGCATTAGAATCAAAGTACAGTATTTTGTCATATTTGCTTACTTGGCATAGTCTGCAACTATCTCAACGAAAGAGGTGACTGAAAAGCAGTCTGCAAATAGGTGATACCCCTCTGAAGAACCTAGTCTTTGGAAGAGATTGGTCTTGGCCCACAGAAAAGAGTTTAAATGCCACTGCCACCAGTAAAGCATCAGGAAAGAAAAAAATACTCAATTTCATTCCAGTTTTCTGTGTCAAAGAGCTCACAAACCTGGTCATCTTAAAGACTATGGTCATTAGAGCCATCATTAACCACCACCCTGCAAGCCTATAGCTCAACTAATGTATTTGATTGACGCTTGATTCTTTTAACAGGCTAAGTGTTAAAAGAAGTCAAGCAGTTCAGCTTGCCTGAAATTTGGAGATATGCCTGGTGTTTCTGAGAACATTCCCATTACAGAAGTCCATAATTACAAAGCAATAATAGCTGTACCAAATTACACCATAGCTGCACCTGAAAATCTGCTTGGTATGGTGTCACCTCATGCCAAAATGGAGAGGCAAGCACTGGGAATACAAGATAATTCTGTCCTACGATGCAATGAAAACAGACTTAACATGTCAACATGCAAGGAATGTGGAAGGGGACAAGGACACATAGTTGTGTCTAGATGTCTTCATCATACTCATTGTATTGGGTATGACAGAGATAGAGTTCATTGCTCTCCCAGTGCTGTGCTTTTCATTGAGAGCTGGAGAGGTGCTGGTAACACACCCATGCTGTGGCTGCTGCTGGGCAGCACTTGCACAGCACACACACTGGTTTTCCAGCACTACTCCCACAGTGGGATGGGGTGGACAACATCCAGAGAGGGGACACAACTGCGGCAGCTCACTCAAACTGACCAAAGGGATATTCCATGGTTAACAAGAAAAGCTACAGTAATGTGTTGGGGGAGGGGGAGGTGGGTGCAGAGAAGGGGGGAGGGGCATCAGCTTGTCCTCCAGAGCAGCACCTATACTTCAGGTGCCCTTCTTCCTGGAAAACGGCCAGACATCACCTGCAGATGGGAAGTAGAGAATAAATTTTGTTCTCTTTTGCTTCTGTGAATGGCCTTGCTTTGCTTTGCATTAAACTGCCTTTGTCTCAACCCATGAGTTTCAACTTATTTTCTTCCCCTGGTCCAGCTGAGAGGTGGAGGGCGAAAGGGGTAGTTCGGTGGGCACCTGCTGTCCAGCCAAAGTCAAACCAACACACTCATCTACATCTCTGTCACTCTGAACCTGGCAGATGTCTAGCTGAACAAGCTTTGCTTATACTTATGTCTTCCTTCTAACTTACCCTTATACCCTTAACATTGCTTCTATCTCTGTTGAAAAAGCATATAAAAAAAAGTTAAAAATATGTAATGCCTAAAATTAAGAAATATTCAAAAGGGTGGAAGTGCATGTCTGTGCAGAAACACTGACTAAAAAGCACCAGAAACAAGGTATAAATTATCTTGGATGAGGTACAGAATGACACAAAGTTCTCTGAATTGAAATCACATCAGTGCAAACTTTGTTTACTGATCACATTCAGACATGAATGTTGTCCTTGCTGAAAACAACTGTTTGACTCCTCCTGCAATTCTTCTCACAGTTTTTGTTCTATGAGAAGGTTCCATCCCTTATTTTGAGCAATCTTTACTTTCCAAAAAGAACACTGATACTACACCAATTTCTTTTCACACAGAGAGCAAAAAGACAGATGCATACACTTGGAACTTGTACTGCATACATGAATGCATATAGACTTTTCAGTATGAAAAAAAACAATTTTACTGTTACAGAATAATTATTCCATGTCTCAAATTTCACTCTTGTTTCAGACAGCAAACTACTTCCCTTTTCCAGACATGGCAGACAGATCTTACTTCTCCTGCAGCACCTATCAGTATGGATTTTTTCTGTAACCTTAGAAGGCCAACTATAAGTGCTGAAAGCCTAAGATGTTCCCAGCATATACACCGATGCAGATATTATGTTTACATTGTAATATCTGACATAAATTGACAGGTAGCACATTGACTACATCATGCCTAGAAAACTGCTGATTTTTTATTTCTGGTGAAGAGCAGATCTACTTTAATTCTGTGGACTGTGATTCAAGTTTCTACTACAGAACAGAATAAAGTGTCAAAGTACCACAAGATTTATTTTCTGCTTAAGTGAGTCAGCATTTGTTTGCTATGTGTTCGCATTGTGTTACTCCACAGGAAACAACACTACACCCATACAAAATACTTATCTTCACCCTGATATTTCAAGTGAAAACCTAAACAGTTCCCTGCATTATAATATTTTTAAGCAAACAGAATTCTCGTTTCTATTTAAAGAAAAAAAAAACAACAACAAACCATCAAACAAAGAACTCTGCAACCATAATTAAAATACTTACAGTCAGTTTAAATGTCAAAATCTATTATGTTCCTAAATGATTCTTCATTTTTGGTAAATCAAGATAATTACACCATTACTTCAAATGCATTGAGAAAGCCGGAGAAATAAATGTATCTCTGCTGCCACCAAACAAAAAATAAGCTCAGTGACAATTTTTACAGGAGTTTAAAAATGGACAGATTAATGATCTGGTTGCTATTCTATACATTATATTTTCATATTAAATGTGTTTTTAAATAAGCCAAATCTAAATGTTTATTCACATCTGAAATGTCAAGGATGCTTATTAGTCAAAGAAACAGACAGTCATTTTGCTTCTTTGGAGAAAGGCCAATGTCATCCCAGCCTTCAAAAAGGGCAAAAAGGAACCCCTGGGTAACTATAGGCCTGTCAGCCTCACCTCCATCCCTGGAAAGGTGATGGAACAACTTATCCTTGATGGCATCTCTAAGCATCTGGAGGAAAGGAGGCTTCTCACAAGTAGTCAACATGGATTCCGTAAGGGGAAATCATG
>JAOEGS010021608.1:0-13394 GCA_025447755.1 Corythornis vintsioides | reverse complement strand
CCCCTGACACTCCGTGATTCTGTGTGTGCTCCCAAGGAACAAGAGGAAATAACCACAAGTTGCATCAGGAGCAATTTAGGTTGGACATTAGGAACAACTTCTTTCCCAAAAGGCTTGTCCAGGCCTGGTCCAGGCTGCCCAGAGCAGGGGTGGAGCTCCCATACCTGGAGGGGTTTCAGAGCCATGAAAATGAAGTGCTGAGGGACATGGGCTAGTGGTGCCCTGGCAGTGCTGGGGTGATGGTTGGGCTTAATCATTCCAAATGTCTCTTCCAACCAGAATAATTCTATGGTTCTGTGATCTGATCTCATTAGTAATTTTTTTTTTTTTTAATTTTAAAAAGCTCTGTCTGTCCTTTCTCTGATGAAGGCCACCCCTGTTAAGATTTTAGCAGCAGATGTCACTCACTTGCTCTGATGCACAGCCTGATAACATCATGAAGCAGATGCACTCCAATGGTTTCAGCTTTTGCCCCAAGGGAAATCAGCCACTTGACTAACTCCACCACTTCCTGCATCTTCTCACCATGCACATATAATTCAGAAGTCTGGTGAAGAACACAAATCACAGCACATTGTGTTTACACACAGAAGACTTGTTTTTATAATCCTATGTTGGTTTTTTTCTGACAGGAACCAGTGGAACAATCAAGCCACAGCTACTATAAAATGAAACATCTATTTTATATATATATATAATTCCAGCAGAAACTCAGAACACTTTTCCACATAAGATATTAATGAATCTTAGAAGAATCTTGTCCTGCTCTGAAGGGCACTGAACCTGAAGTCTAGTTTATCTTCTTCTCTGTAACTGACTGAAACTTTCTGCCTCACACTTGTCTATTAAATATTACTCTATAAATGGACATATTTCTGTAACTGGATATTGTGCCTTTTAAACTTGGATGAGGCAGCTTGTCCCAAAGCAAGAAAGGACTGGAAAAAACCTTGAAACTGGGAAAAAGGGAGCAAGAGACAGCAAGAAGGAGGTTTAGGGAACTCAGGGAACCAGCCCTTTCACATCTCAGGAACTCCATGGACAGAGTGGAAGGGACAAAGCCATTCTCTTTTCCAGCTCAGGAAGCATCTGACTCTATTAAGACAATGATGGTAGGACTACTCACACAAAGAAAAAGTGCTAATCCTTTGGAGACATGTCTTTGGCCAGCTAAGATCACCAGAAGGTGATGTGGCAGAGGTATGGAATTGTCAGGGAAGTTCAGAGACACAGGCAGAGAAGAAGGCAGCTGAGATGAAAAGAGGATGTTCTAGCAAGAGCTTGATGAAGTTCAGTGTCCAAGGGGTACAGCAAGATGGGGAACTCTGGAGGTGGGCAGAGCAAATGCAGACAGAAATTGAGACAATGCTCCAGAAGGATCAGGCCATGAGGGGGTGGTGGGAAGCAGCATCCAGACAGAATTTCTCCATTTGTGCCAGTCATCTTTTTAAATAGCAGTCTTCACACATGCTTCCAACATTCACAATAAATCCTCTTTTTTCCTTTTTTTTTTTTTTTTAACACCTCATGCCAAATTCTGACTGGCAAGAATTACTCTTTGCACACAGTGACAAAATCAAAACACAACAAATGACAGGGAGAACACAGTGGCAGCAGGGGAAGTCTGAGCTGTCAGAAAGCCACATGTCCTCAGCACCACTTAGCACCACTTTCATCTCAATTCCTTCAGCCTTCCAGATGGACAACCCACTAGAGCAGCTAAGAAGCTGAGAAGGCCAATTCTTTTGCAAGACAACTCACTGTTCTCCTCCTCTCTCAAGCAGGGATTTTGATTTGCTTGCCCAGCAAAGTGTTTTGCTAGGCTACTTGGTCTACAAAAGTTAGGGAGGCAGTTTAGCAGTTGCTGTCTCCATGCAAACAATGTGGGAGCTGAGGGGAGGGAAAATAGCAGCACTGCAACCAGCTCTACTCCCTGTAATCATACTCAGCACCATGGCACAGTCCAGACACAGGCTGGCAAAGTCTAAAAATAGCTTCTTTTATGTGTATTGTAAATTCTCCTGGTCAGAAAATATATCCAGCTTAACTAAGGTCAGAGATTTTTCATCATTAAATTGCCAGGTTACAAGTGTGACGTGGGTTGCTTGCTGTACTTAAGAGGAAGTTGTCATCTTTTCATCAAATCAAATATTAAATTACACACAGAAATTTAATCAAGGATTTGTTATAGTTTTCAAATGAAAGGAGACAAAACAAATGATTTAAAATAATCAAAGTCCATACATTCTTTTCCATTGTATTTTTCTGGGATCTGTTTCAGTCCTGCCCAAAAGATGGAAAAAGCCCTCACTGAATCAAGAATAGAAATAGACAGCAGAAAAAAAAAATAAAATAAAAAAGGATTTACTACTTTACCTCAAAGAGATTCTTCAGTGATAAATGGTTGACTCTGAGATTCCTGGGCAGCCCTTTCTTATCAGATAACAACAACAGACAAGACTGGAAAAGGAACAAAAAAGAAACCAAAATATTAGTGATCTTACAAGAACCCTTAGAAACTTTGGGGGTAGCCTTAACAGATCTTGTAGGAAAGCAACAAGAGCTAACAACCTTTCAGACTATTTAAAGATAAAAACAGAGAACTTCCTGGTGCCCCCTCATCTTATATGCTCAGCAGAGCATGATGTTGTATGGTGTGGAGTATTCCCCTGCCCCAGCTTGGCTCTGGTGCCCTGGTCTGCTCCATCCCAGCCTCTTGTGCACCTGTGTGCCAACAAGACATGGGAAACTAAAGAGTCCTTCATTTCCTAGCAACAACTGAGAAGATCAGGGTGTATCAGCATTCTTCTCATACCAGTTCCCATACTGAAGCATTGTTTCATCTACTAATAAGGAAAACCATTAGTCTTTTAGGTTTTTCTTTATCAGGTTTCAGTCATACAGAAGAAAAAGTAAAAGGGACCACAAGTAAACATATTTTAGTCTCCCTCTGACTTCTTTTAAGAATAATGAGTGTAGCTGGCACTGTAGCAATGAGAGAACAGCAAGCAACAAGTGGGATTTCAAATTCATTGTACCCCTTTGAGAAAGGAATTTCAGAAATTATTATAGTTTTTTCAAGTATTAAAAAAAAATAAATCAGGAATTTGAACCAGGAAACAAGAAATATTCACTGGTTTTAGATTGTAAAGGCAACACCAGCTTACCCTGAAGAGGGAAGACAGCAGCAGCAGGGACAGACTTACCCTCCACTTCCCTTTCTGGGCCAACCTTTCAATCACTGCCTGCCAAATCAGGGCATCAAACTTTGCATTGAAAATATAATCATATGCTGGGGGGAAAGTTGGTGGGAAGACTCGTTCATCTGCAGGAATAAGCAGCCAAGAGAAGTATTTAGTAGCATAAACAGAACCTGGAAAGCTGGGGCCTTCCCAGCTACATGACTTCATTGCACAGTGAGTTTTAGCACAGACTGATAGCCAGGAGAACACCAAACAGGGCCTTCAAACAGGGCTGCCCAACTTGATTTCATTAACCAAGGGAAAAAGAATTGAATTCCTGCCCTTCAGAAACACTTGGAATCCTCAGGGCATTGTGAGCCTCAGGGAGGTTCTGCTGGGTGAACTACAGATGCTGCTGAAGCTGATCAAGGGCCTACAAATAAACACAGCAGGGGCACAACCCACAGTCTCCTGGCAACCCTGCAAGCCCCAGACAAAGCCTGTGAACTAGACTGAAAGAGGAAAAAAGAGGGTGGACATGGCTCAAAAACCCCACACACAATGCCACAGAAAGGCCCAATTTCCTCTTTGACTGCTGCCCATGACTAGCTGAGGGGAAGTCACCCTCACATTGGAACACACCACACTAAACTCAAGTTTAAGCTGAATTATCTTCTAATTGCTTTCAAACTTACCCAAATATCTTCTAATTGCTTTCAAACTTACCCAAATATCTTCTAATTGCTTTCAAACTTACCCAGCTAAGAGAAAAGCAGTGTAGTTTGGATAAAAACCACTAAACTGGAGGGATCTGGAGCTCCAACCTTGTCTCCATGCCTCTGAATTTCAACCTTTTCTAACTATTCCATGATTGAGGGCATCTTGTGAGACACTTCCCTGGAAAGCCTTTTGGGACTGTTGAGATCTGGTGCATCCAAACAGGAGCAAGCTCACCACATCCTCAGCATTCCTAACCCTGAGGAACTAAGGGCTTATGGAATGTTCTCATGAAGGACCCCCTACCAAGGACTTGTGCTGCCATCACTACTGAAAGGCTCTTGGAAAAATGAAGCTTTTAAAGGGAGTTTACCATTGACACTTGTGAAGATTCCCACTATAAAATCAGCAACTTGTGATTGTTCTGAAGAGACATTCAGGAGAACCAAACCTTTATGAAACATGGAAATTGCCTCATAAGAATTTGACAGCATGATCAGTGAATGGCCAGCTCTATAATAACCCTGAGGGAAAAAAAAAAGAACAAAAAATACCATTGCTGGGAAAACATTCACAGATCTTTACTAAGAAATGTTATTTTTTTTCCTAAATTCTGTAATTATGTCACAAAAAATGACAGGTAGAATTATTTTTACAGCTTCTTACACACTGAGCCAAAAAAAAAAAAGAGCAAGAAACATCCTTTGAAATTCACAACATGCTATTGGTGTCATCACAGATACTAAGAGTGATGAAACCTGGGATACAAAGCTTTGAAAACAACTGCAGGATGAAAGCCACAGTGTTAGCAACTTCTCTTCACCTCCTCTGGACAGGATTTGCTTGGTCCCTTTCAACCCAAACCATTCCATGACACCATCACTCTGTGCTGCAACACAGCTCATGTTGTATTGGCATTTTGATGCATTTTTACTGTGTTTAAATCAAATACCTTCTACCAGGTGAGCTTTAAATGTTCCTTCCAATGCACAGTCTCTGGGAGTCTGGAGCAGTGAGGCCAGCAGACTCTACATAGAAGCCAATTCAAGCCTCCATCTCCATATCATAAATACTGCACAAATGCTACTTATTCCTAACAGATGAGTATTGAAATCAATGTGTAATTAATCAGTGTGTACTTAACCACAAGCATGCATGCAGGCTATTGTTCTGTCCACTTGAAATACAATCCAATCCTGATCACCATGTACTGTTCCCAGTGGGCTAATTAACATGTAAATGATATCAGGGCACACTGCTCAAGTGAACCTTCAAAGCAAAGTTCCCATCCCAGACCTGATTGATGCCAGTGACAGAGGAATCTCTACCATCAGTGGTTCTGTAAGAGAGGTGACCACAGAGCTGATGAACCTTTTCTGTGGGACCCAGAAAGAACCAGCATCTCCTGGCACAAGAGAGAGCTGCTTCATTTCCATACAAGTACTACTACAGTAGTCATTCTGAAGTACAGAGCTAGACACCACCTTGCTATTTGCTTATCACAGCTGAAAGCCCAGGAAAAAGCCAACGTGGACACTTGTTTTAAAAGGTAAAGGACACAAAAGCTGCCAGCAGCAAGATGGGAATACCTTCACATACTCAGGATCCCAGCGTAAGCTCTCGTAGGCTGCCAGCACTGCCTCTCTCCACTTGCCAAGGCTGTACAGGGCTGTTGATTTGTTGCAGTGTAACACAGCTATGTCCCTGGAACACCTGAAAATTAACATTTTTAGCATAACTGTCTAGTTGCCCGGAAAAGGATGCAGCAAGAGGAAAAAAAAAAAATGAAGTGTATATATGGCCCACCTAACAAAGTCAGGGTCAAAATGTAGAAAACAAAGATCATTTGAGCATCAGCTCTTAGTGACATTCTAAATGAAACCCTTTGGGATATCCTGGCCTCTTCTGAAGTAGAAAGGAAACTCACTGGAACAGGGTATGAGGATTTAAGGCCTGGTGTATGGCCTGGTGGAGGCCTCTGGCCAGGAGTGGGAGAAAACAAGGCACCAGAATGGAAGCTGCCTGATGGGAAAGAACACTGCACATATTTTGGTCACCAAAACCCAACCTAAACTCATTTTGCTGCATCCAGTTGATGGGAGTCATCAGAATTATCCACCAGCTAAGAAATAAAAGCATTTTAGAAAACAGAATATACTGAAGTATATCAAGGATCTGCTGGTTCTAAATGGGTTTCTGGAAAAAGCTGCCTGCAAATCCCAAAATTACAGCCCACAGGGTACACTGGATGTGTTCAGAGGACCCCCTGGTCTATGAGCAAGTCCTGATGAGGCAAACTATGGCAAGGGGAAAGACACAGGTGCTCCTGAATTATTCTGTTTAGTCTAAACAGCTAATAATTAAAATAAATGAGTGGCTGATGTTAACATTGTTGGTAACCTGTCAGCTGTTCAATCATTAATACCATTAGCAACTGATGTTAGCCACTAAAAAAAATGCACTTCAGATTTGGAAAGAAATACCTGAAGAATTCTTCTACTGAAAAGGGTTTTAACAAATCTGAAAATAGACAAGTAACAAGAACAAAGTAACTTGCATGAATCTTTTTAATCAGCTGACTCACATAACAACAGGCCATACCTGTGGCCAGCACATGGCAGAATCACAACAAGATTAATCCAAAAATCATCAAGGTTTGTGGAAAATTCATTTCAGCTTTAATTACACTGATTTATAATCGATGCTTATGTAAAAATATTCAGATTAAAGTCACTAAACTCATCTCCCACAGACACGTCAGAAAGCAATCCCTCTTCAATGACAGAACTGGTCCATTCAAGACTGTTACAAAAGAGATAAACTCCAAATCCATCAGGTGTTAGGGCAAGAAATGAAGAGTTCTGAGTTAACCACAGCACTGTGCAAGTGTCAGACTTGTCTTATTCAAGAATACTTACGGGACCCACTGCATCAGGCAGCCAAGCATGTACAGAGCTTGGTCATACTTCCTGATGGCCAAAGAGTAATTTCCATTTTTAAAATCCTGGTTCCCAGCTTGTCTCATCACCTGTGCATAATCCATGGGATCCATGCTAATTAAAAGGGAAAAAAAAAAAATTAATCAAACAAAAGCACTGATTTGAGTCACTTTGTTCCTCAGAAGCCATTTCAATGTTGCTGTGGTGGCCAAATGCCAAGCAGCAATTTGGGGAGGGGGGAGAGAGAATGGGAGGGTGGAGGGAATAGGTTGAGATAAAAACAATCTAATAATGGAAATAAAAATAGTAATGATAATCATGACAAGAAAATCTTGCACACCTGCACAACAGCAGGACATGGGAAGCTGGGAAGTCCTTGGTTTCCTATTAGCAACTAAAACCAGCAGTGGATGATCAACATCCTTCTGGTGGGGAACACACCTTCAATCAGTCAGTGACAGCCCCCCCAGCTTGGCAAAGGGGGATTGGGAAAAGGAGAGAAGTGGCTTGAAATGGATTGAAGTTAATTAAAACTCCCTAATATTAACACTAATATAAAGCACAGAGATGTTCACTCAGCACATGCAGTGCTCACCAGCTGTGCACTGCCAGCACTGAAGGGTGGATACCAAGCACTGTGAGCACCACAGCTCCCATGAAAGCACAAGGGCCACCTTGGGAGCAGAATGATGGGGGAGACCCTCCAGGAATGGTGGCCACCAGAAAATAAGCCCATCCTCAGCAAATCTGGTTGGCTGGAATACATCTGTTGGCCAGCTCAGGTCAGCTGCCATGGGGTTTGCTCCTCCCTGCCTTCAGCACCTGGATGACCCAAAACTGCTGAACACCCAGGGCCCCCCACGCAGACCCAGGGCCCCCCACGCAGACCCAGGGCCCCCCACGCAGACCCAGGGCCCCCAGCTGGCCACCACAAAGTGTCTTATCACCAGTGTTCTCATCAAATCAGCTACTGCCATCACCTCAGAAATGCAGCTTTTCTGAATCTTAGGATTCTATCCCAGCAAAACCAGGACACCTCCTCACAGACCAATTCCCAGAGTCCAAAACACAGAGCTATTCTAGGTACTAGAAGAAAAATCCATTCCATCCCATCAAAACCAGGACCATTTTCACTTCAGTTTTTGGAGGACAAACAAGTATACCTGTATTGCTTGCTGCAGTTGCAAGAGTAAAACATAACTCAGGTGATAGCTTCATCTTGAATTCCATTTCCTTTACTTTTCCTTGGAATGTACTTAACAAAATGCATTCACAATACATTTTAAGGATTCTTTTCCCCACATAACAGCCAAACCCTTGCAAAGTTGCAACATCCACTTTAGCAGGACTTTCAAACATGTCAAATGATGGAGCTGAGCTCCCTGTTGCAGATTATGAGGCAGTCTCCCCTCCCTGCTGCAGGATTTCCAGCAGAATACACACTCCCATCCTCTTCCAGCACTGGAGTTTCCCAGCCAAATGTCCAAACTGCAAGTCACTGAACTAGCTGGGGTGTCTGCTAAAGCTTCAGCAACTACAGCCAAGTTTGCAGGCCCAAGAGCTACACAGGCAGGCAAAGCTGACATGGAAGTCACCAATCCAAACAAATCCCTGTGCTGTCCAGGCACATCATGTCCTGCCCAACATCTTCCAGAAGCATGAACAATTTTAACCCCAAAACACCCAACTAAACTGAAACCTCCACTGTATAAAAGCTGAGCATGGTGAGCATTAAAGGAGTATTTTGACTCTGGCCTGACCAGCACAGGTAAAGGACACAACTGCATCTGAATAAACTCAAGGTTTTGTTGTGGTGGTGGGTGCTGGGGATTTGTCCTCACAGGCAACTAAGAGATTTCTGCCCCCTACCCTTGTGGGATGGGGAAGGAGGAAAGGAAGAGTTAAAGCAATAAAACTTACAGGTCAAGGGAAAAATCATTTAATAAGCAAAAGAGGAGTGAGAAAGGAAACAAAAGAAGTGATAGAGAGGCCAAACACTCCCCTTCTCCCAGAGGCAGCCCCATGCCCAGGCAGCTCCCAAGTTAGGGATGATTCATCTTCCTAAAATCCCCCCTGCTCCCTTTTGATGCTGAGCATGATGGTGGCTCAGCCCATCCCTCTGGTGACTTTGGGACACTTGCCTGGGTCTGTCCCCTCCCAAACCCCTGCACAGCCCCCCTCTACCCACTGGGAACTTACAGTGAGGAACAGAGAAGCTCCAAACACTATGAAGAAACTGCTCAGCAACAATTAAAACATTAACATGTTATCAGGGTTGTTCTGGTGAGTAAAGCTACAACACAGCACTGCATGAGCTGCTGGGAAGAAAACTCCCTCCACCCCACCAGAGACAGTCCAACAGGGATTTCTCAGGAAAGCAGGGATTTCTCCTCAGCTGTGGAGTCCACAGAAGTGGGCAGTGAGTGGGCTGGGACATCCTTCCCAGTGCATTGTTGTCCTTCAAAGAAAACAAATGGAAAAACCTGAGCTAGGATGGCTTTGGGGTTTTTATTTGGTTGGAGCTTTTTTCATTATTGTTTGTTGTTGTTTACAGCTTCTGAGGCCACCAGCAAAAACAAAGCCTATTAATTTCTCCTCAAAGAATGAAACCCAAAGATTCTAGAGTGAAGTCAGAAGCAGTCAGCTCCAAGCCTCACTGCTGCCAGTTGGAATCTCCTGTTGCTTACCCACACTGGTGTGATGGTTGGTGTCCCACTGAACTGCTTCAGCCAGGCTGTCCTCAGAAGCAGGGCAGCTCTGGGAGTTTTCCAAGGCTACCTTCTGATTCTGGCTTCAGCAGATCCTCCTGAATAGATGAACAGAGCTGGCCAACCCATGTGTCCTCCTGGAGCCAGGCTGTGTTCCTAATGCCAGCTCTCCACCCCAAGAGGCCAGCCTCTGCTTTTTCAACATCTGAAGCTGGCAGCACAAAAAACTGTCTCAATCCAAGAGTGCACCCAAGCAGCTGGTTTGTCCTGCCTGCCTCTGGTTTCCACTTTGAGAAGAGAAACTGCATGACACTGCTCATTCCCAGAGGAAAAAGTGCAAGGGCTGCATTGTTGGCAGCACTGCAGGTGAAGCTTTGAGGTTCTGTGCCTGTGTCATCAGTGGTAGAATAACATCTTTATCCTCAGGCACAGCAGCTTTCCCTGCTGCAAACAACAAAACAGCAATCTGGGGAGCTCTGCACCCAAATTAAAAGTGGTAAAAAATGAGCATCCTCTTATTTGCAGGAAATCTGACTTAGGAAGACTGTTTTTCCTTCCTGAATAAAGAGCCACTCCTTCCCCCTTCACCTAGCAGGCAGACATTACCAACTGGCAACAGGCAGGGAGAGAAAAAGCCCAAGAGTCACATCTAAACTGTGGCTGAGTCACAACTGAACACATTTCATCAGCACTGGAATAATGGCTGGTTTCCCACCAGGAAAATGTAGGGCTAGGGGCTGAAGAGTCCTTGACTTCATGTAAACACTGCTCAGCAAGAGCTCAAACATCAGCACCTTATCAACATTATTCTCATCCCAAAGCCAAAACACTGCACTAGCTACTAGGAAAACAAAAATTAACTCTCTCCCAGCCAAAAGCAGGGCAGCACAGCACTGAAATGACACCCCATTTGAGAATTAGAAGGAAAACTAACACTCCTGAAAGACACCAAAGCAAAAAGAAATCACAGCTCTCACAGTTCAAGACCTCAAAGGGGTGCTGAGGAGGAGAAAGGGGATGTGCTCATGACAATAATTTCCCTCCTATCTCAAAGAAATTGTCACAATCCCTCCTGCTTTTGGGGCAGTTCGTGACAAAAACTGGACCTGTCTAAAGACCCCTTTGTGCCTCTGATTTGGAAGCTGCCCAGTTCTGCACCCAGTGCTGGGTGCCTTTGCTGTAGAATAAACTGCATTATAAATGACAGTATTTGTGGGCTTGTTTCTCACAGCACAACCAGCAGCAAAGCACCCTGGAGAGCAGAATGATCAGCAAGGTGATGACACCCCTTCAGAGGAGAAGTCACCCATGCTTAGCAAACTTCCCCCTTCATACTGAGGATGTTGTTTATGGCTGGGACTCACCTCTACCCAGGTCCTGGCAGCTGCTCTAGCTTCTCCCCTCCCAGTTCAAGCTCCTGGCTGACTCCAAACTGCTAACAGCCCAGGAGTCCATCTCAGTGGAAGCAGGAGACAAGGCCACAACACACCACCCTGGATTCAGGCTGGCATCTCAGCACATCCCTCCTCCTTTCCCTGCCAGCTGAGCTCTCACCCAGGATGGGTGGGCACCTGTGCTTGAAAGCTGCTCCAGAGCTTGCAGCAGGACCAGCTTTGGCCTCCTTGCCCAGCACATCCTGTTTTGCTAAGCCAAACAAAATAAGCTTCTTTGCTTTTGGTTTCAGAAGATTCTCCCCTCTTCAGAGCATACCAGTAAGAAGCTATACCTACAAGAAGACACAGCTGAGGAGTGTGGAGTTGCATTTCCAAGAGGACCCTGTGTATACTCACACACGCTTCTGAGTTCCACTCAACCACCACAGGACTTGCATCTCCTATTTTATATGCAGGAAAAAGTGATGCTAAATCACCTTCAACATCCTACCTACACAGTGGCATTACTGCTTTCCAAAGCAGAAAACAACCCAAAGCTCACAAAATAGTGGAAAGAAATTACCCCTGCTTCTTATCCCCTGAAACGACAGCAATCCTGGAATCCCCATTCCCAGTTGAGCCCTACAAGCCCTGACTGGGGCTGGGAGGTGTTTACATTGCTGCTGTTTGCTCAGCCTAAGCTGTTCCTGTCATCACAGAAGTGCTGACAGGGTAAGAAAGCAAAGGCAACAATCAACCACAGTAGTTGCTTTGTAGAGATTAACTCCAGACAGGATCGCATCTGGAATAATTCAAAATAAAGGCAAAAAAACCCCAAAACAAACCACCAAAAACCTGCAAAGCACCGAGATGTTTCCCAGCAGCAAAGTTCCTGAGCTTGGGCAGTGCCTGGAGGGTTGGAGTGCACGGTGGTAACAGCAGTGCTGGGAACACCTCCTCTGGCAGCTTCTCCCGGGCAAGCAAAGCAGTAACAAACAGCACCCCCAACCTGGAGCTCGTCTTCTGTCCACTGGGAAATCAAAATGTCAAGAGCAGCGAGAGATGCGTCCACTTTTTTCCCCTTTTCTGAGCGCAGGCTGCTCCCCAGCTCCTCTCCAAACAAGAACGTCCCGTTCCCTTCAGTGCCCACACCGTGACCTCGCACAGAGATGCTGCTCTGCAGGGAGAGGAGCCAAACGCAGCCAGGGCAGCGCTGAGCAGCTCGGGGCTGTGCCGAAGCAGCTGGGATGCTCCCGCATCCCGGGCAGCCTCAGGAATGCGCTCGCTCCCCCCCTTCGCTCTCCTCCCAACGCCCCCACGCTCCCGAGCGGGCTCCAGCCGGCACGGCCACCCCCTGCACCCGCCGGGAAGAGAATTCCCTGCGCTGCGAGAAGCCCACGGTGAAGTGCACAGGATCTTCACACCCCGGGGCAACGAAGGAGCAGGAGATGCACAGGAGCTGAGCTGAGTGGTGGGTGCAGAGGCACCCACAGCACCCGTGCAGTCGTGCAGCACATGAAGAACCCTGAATTACATGCATGCCAGGCTGTGCAGCACAGGAGGAGCCGTGCAATGCATGCACAACTGTGCAGTGTGTGCAGAACCACACAGTGCATATCTGTGGAGCCCTGCAATACGGGAGGAACCATGCAATGCATGCAAAACCATGCAGCGGGTGAAGAAAATCACACAGTGCCTGTGTGTAGAGCCATGCAATGCATGCAGAGCCACACAGTGCATGTGTGCAGGGCCCTGCAGCAGAGGAGGAGCCATGCAATGCATGCAGAGCCACACAGTGCATGTGTGGAGGGCCCTGCAGCACAGGAGGAGCCATGCAATGCATGCAGAACCACACAGAGCGTGCAGGGCTGCACAGCACACGAAGCCCCAGGCAGAAGCCCGCTGTGCGTGCAGAGCTCCCGCCAATGCAGGCGGGGCCGCCCTGGGCGGGCAGATGCGCCCACCCCCCGCCCCCCAAACCCCACCCCGACAGGCCGAGGGGGGAGAGCTGCACAGCACCCAGCGCCCCAGACAGCCCGGCTGAAACGGGGGTGGCTGGGACACGGGGGTCTCCCAACCCACCCACGCCAGGGTGAAGGGGGGGTGTCTGGGGACACAGGTTCTCCCCCACCCTGGGGTGAAGGGGAGGTGTCTGGGAACACGGGTTCTCCTCCCACCCACCCCAGGGTGAAGAGTGGGGGGTGTCTGGGAACACAGGGTATCCCCCCACACACCTCGGGGTGAAGGGGAAGGGGCTGCCTGGGAACACAGGGTCTCCCCCACCTACCTGCCCCAAACACCCCAGGTTGAAGGGAGGGGGTGTCTGGAACACGGGGTCTGCACCCACCCACCCACCCCAGGGCGAAGGGGGGGTGTGGGAACACGGAGTCTCCCGCACCTACCTGCCCCAAACACCCCAGGTTGAAGCTGAGGGGGACGGGGGGTGTCTGGAACACGGGGTCTGCACCCACCCAC
>JAOEGS010021607.1:0-14519 GCA_025447755.1 Corythornis vintsioides | reverse complement strand
GTTTTTCCTTGTGTTTCCCCTAAACCTCTTGTGCTCCAACTTGCACCCATTGCCTCTTGTCCTGTCACTGGATGTCAGTGAGCACAGCCTGGCTCCAGGATGGAGCTGGGAGTGGAGCTGCAGCTCTTGCTGAACTCCTAGCATGTGAAGGGCCTTGGGCCATCAGCTTGTGAACAAGATGGAGCACAAGAGCCTCTTGCATCTGCAACCCGGTGTGGAGGAGGTTCTGTGTGAGGCTGCAGAGGGCAGCCAAGGGAGCTCTTACCTGCCTGCAGTCCAGGGTTGTGGGGATAAACCTTAGGGCCACCAGCCAGGGATGCTCCATAGCACTTCTGGCTGTCCTGACACACACAGGACAGGATTGGCTTCCTTAAACTTGGGACAACAAACCACTGGAGAGCAGACTCCAGGTGCAGCAGCACATTATGAACGGTTGGTCACAGAGCCTGCAAAGAGGATTTTTACACTCTCCAGTTGATTTCCTCCCTCCCAGTTGTTCTGTTCAGCTGTTTGCATGGCTGCTCAGCAAAACTGGAGCCTCATCAGGGAAGGGGGGCAGGGCCATTTGGTTTCTAAGGGACTGGTGTGAGTTTGGTTTCTCCCCAAATCAGATCACTGATGCTGTTTGAAGTGCACCTACATAAGCAATCCAGTCAGCACAGCTGAAGGTGTGGTGAGCTCCTGTAGGCACCAGGAATGGTTTTCCTCTGCTCCAGTGACAAGAAGATAGGAATTTCTTAAACAAGCTGTGCCCTGGGAGAATTCCTAACACAGCTCTGGGATCACACAAATAACCACCACAAACCAGTTTATATAGCACACAGCTAAGGAGGAAATGCAACCACCTCTCAAATGACAGGTGGGAATATAGAGGGCAGGAAACTGGAACAAGATCTTACCCATTGTATTTGTTGTCTTTAGAGGGGACAAAACCATCTCTCTAAAGAGCCTAACTTCTGTGTTGTCCCCATGGACTGATCATGCTTTTGGGATGGAGCCTTCCAGTTGGTTCAACAGAGAAGACAAGAAGAAGAGCAGTTCCTCTGTTGCCACACTTCTAAGCTAACAATTCCAGAATGGATTTCTGTTGGTTCAGCCTTTGTGAAGAAATCAAAGAACATCCTGAAGTTTTTGTATAGTTTTAGCACTCTAGAATCCTTTCTACTACAACGAAAAAATATAAAAGAAAAAAAAAAAAGTGTTATGCAAGCATGATCAGGAAATAGATTTTAAATCCCGACCTTCAGAGAAAGGATTTATATCTAATAGAAAATAAATTCTGTGGAAAACTGCAGGAGAAAGTATTTTGTGGGGCTGTCATCTTTCTCATAAAAGCTACTCTGTAAGAGCATCAAAGTCCACCATTCCACAGAGCAAGCCCAGTTCAGAGAGGATTTAACAAAGACTTTACAACAGGGACTCTTATGTATGATCCAAAGAGAGCTCTTGATCAGTCACCCAGGTAAGGAGCTGAGCAAGGAGAGGGCAGATACCAATTCCACGTCTGAGTTAATGGCCAAAGGTTCACCACTAGAGAAGAGGAGAACAAACTCAAGCTGCCAGATGGCTGATTTATTCTCCCAGGCAGGAGATTCATGATCATGCTGCTTCCTTTTCTTTGAGGGCAGTGGAATAGGAACCCCTTCTGCAATCCATTTCCTCTTCTCTATTAAAAAAAAAAAAAAAAAGGAATAAACAAAAAAGAAAAAAGCCACAGTCCTTTACCATTAATTTTATTTTTTTAAAAAGGATTTGTTTATGAGAATTGGAAAATGAAACAGACTTTGCATACTGGATTCACTCCAAGGTGAGGTGGTAACTTTGATGGCCTGTATTAAATAAGCCACAGTCATATTTTTATCAGTTTTTCTGGTCACAGAGGGGTAAAACTGTCTTTCCAGGCATATACTTTTTTTTTTTTTCCCCCAGATTTTTGAAACTGACTTAGTCACTCTAGGGAAATCAGCTCTAAATACTTTTGGAGATGAGCTATTATGTAAGAAATTAAAATAAAGACCAAAAAAATGGGTTACTTTCTCATAATTTGCAGGAGAAAGATTGCACATTGGTCACTCCTTAGGCCTTTCCCTGTTCTGTGAACAATTTCTTCCTTTTATGATATCCATAAGTCTCCCTTGTGTGCCCCTATTTCTCACCAGGTCTTTCCAGAACACCTAGCTGAAGTCTGAATTTCCTTTGATTCAGCAAGGTTCTGCCTAATGTGCTCTCAGAGCTGTAAAGGAGCAGATTGTCCTGTATCACTAAAAAGCAAGGCAGTTTTCATTCCCCTTCATTTTCAACTGTAGAAAAGTGTAGAACCACAGTAAGTCTCAATTATCTTCCTGCTAATTGCATTATCAGCAGCTTTCTTCAGTCCTCTGTCCCACTTGTTGCCCAAAGCCCTGTGTTGGCTCCCCTATTTGAAATGCTCTTGTTACATCTTGTTCTTTGAGATAAAAATCCCATCACCAAGTTTTAATGTTTTCATCACTAAACTGTGTAAAGGCCACACCAGTTATTGGTAGGAAATAATGACAAGCCCTTCTGTAGTGTCAGTCAAGAGGAGTTGCTTTCACTTGAGGTATCACATCACTTTATGTACAGGAAAGACTGTTTATCATTCAGACCACATTTCTTGGGCTTGGGACATGATCTGCTCCTGTTTCCAGTTGTAGGGAAGTTTTGGGTGACATGATCAAGACATAATTGTGTCCTGTAGCTAAGTTTAGGAGCAAGATCATGAATCAAGGACCATTTAATGAGTCAGGCACTACGACAGCACCAGTGACAAAGTCTGTGGAAGAAGCAGGGGAACCAGAGAAACGTGTTTCAAACTGGGTGAGTGGCAGGGCACAGTTAAAGGCAGGAAAGAACAGACTGTGTGACAGAAAAAGGGCTGGGGTGAGAAGTAGGCAAGAGCTGAAATAAGGTCAAGCAGAGCAAACAGCAGCTAGCACTGAGGCAGGGAAGCAGCTTGAGCTAAGAGCTAAACAACAAACAGTGAAACTGCATCACACTCTTGATGTGCAGGGCAACTCAGCCATCAGGAACAGAGCAGGTCTCAGCTGGACAGGTTCCCTAGCCCCCCTGAGACTGAAAAGACTGGCTTGTGGTTACATGAGTTTAGAGTGGAACCGGGACAGAAATGTCATTATTCAGCTCAACCTCTGTCCAAGATCATAGAGCAAAACTAATTATAAACAGTCAAACGAATGGGACAACAACTGTCTTCTGTATTTGCAGGCAAAAATTGTCTGGATGGTGGCAGTGGATTGGCTTATCTGGGTCTTTTTCCCCACAGACTACCAAAGCTAGAACTGAGAGGGTTAAGCAGGAATGTGTGCAATGGGGGGCTGTTGCTTACATGAGAAATAAGGTCAAGGAACAGATTACTCTTTCCAGTAATAAGTTTGCATGGCTTTCTGGGGCTGACCTGCTACATTCCCAAGATCATACATGTAGCCCTGACACTTTCCTTTGGTTTAGATTTCATCATCAACCAACTTCAGGGCTTCTTTCAGACAGTGCTTCTGGGAAGTCCCTTCTCCTTTCAGTCATATCTGGGCCTCAAGGCCATTCTTACTGACTTGCTGGCTCAAGGCCATTCTTGACTCCTGACACAGTGGGAGGCAGAACCAAAGCACAGTGGGATTGCATCCTTAGCTGTGATTTAGATTTTTTTAAGTGGCACAATGCTTAAAAAGTAGGAAGGAGTACAACAGTTTGACATCTTGGTGGCTTGCACAGGTGTTCAAAACCGTTAAGATAAAAATAATTCTTTTTGACTTAACTTCCTTTAGCATAATTGTAGAAGTCCTGCAGAGCCTCAGTGCCAGCAGTTGTAACCTAAGTGTTTCCCTTCCATGGCAAAGGGCACTCCTGGGACACTCACCAGAAGTGCTGAGGAAGGCAATTCCTGGCCTTGGTCCCACCCAGCTTGTGTCCTTACCTCCCTTCTCTGTACCACTGGTTCAAGCTGTGAACCTAGCAGAGGTGAAGATTCCAACCTGCAACGTGGATCTTCCTTACAGAAACTTGCAGCTGCTGATTAAAGCTTTATAAAGCAACTGTTAACAGTTCCAAAAGGGCTAAATTATACATTTGACACAAGTTATTTTTCTGGTGGCTTGTACCCTACTAACAGAGCTCCTACACTGACTCCAGTAATGTCATAGGTGTTTATGATGGAGGAAAGGGAGGTAAAGGCAATCCCAGACTCAGAAGCCTCTCTGTCACACAAGACAAAAGGAAGAGACTATTGTGGCTTGACACACACTTTTGAAAGGCTGGCATTTAGAAGATTTAAATATTTACCTCAAGTGATGACTCTTGTCATGCTGTGCAAAATTAAGTTACATGAGAAAAATTGTGCCAAGTTTTACAGCAAGATCTGACTTTGTAAGAGCAAAAAGACACAAAAGAGGAATAAACTGAAATGCTCTTTGTCTTGGTAATTTCTGAAAGTTAATTTATTCTCCAACAGTTGCAGGTGACCATATGTGTTTCTGCTACACTTGGCTTTCAGCAATTATCTCAGCAATTCTCCTAGATGTTTTCACAGTGGGACTCTTTGCAAAAGTGTTTTTCATTTTTGGATAGTAAATGCCATTTTTCAATCTAAGAGTAAAGCCCTAATTCAAGTATCTCTCCAATACATTTCCAGCTATCAAGCACTTTATCTCAGCCATCATCAACTACCCAAGCTATAAAACTGTAATTTAGTAATTATCAAAGGCAACCAAGTAGTTTTCACCTACCTTAAAATATAATACAACGTACTTAACATTTTTTTTTCACCCCAGATTTTCCTAGTGGTTTTGTTTATCCAAGTCATTTATAACTGAATATATATTCTTTCCTGTCCTAGGAAAAGTCAAGTTCTTTTGATAACTTAGTCACAGAGCCATATTCTCTGAATTAATGCTCATCATTTTACTGTAGTGTTGATCTCAGTATTGCTTAATAGGAATTCCTGGTTAAGAAAAAAATTAAAAAGATAAAATCAGAATTTCAGCAAAGGTGCCTATTATCATAGGTGATATGCCTCCTCATAGAAAGCCACATTATAATTGTGGCACACTAACTGCTGCACAGCAGCATCAGTGCATGTCTTGAAGCAACGTGACACAGTGACATTTGCAAAGATGGCAAGAGCCTTTGAAGCACCTGAATCATTTCAAAGGCATGGCAGGGGCACGGAGGAGAAAAATCTTCTTGATCATATTTCCAAGCTACTGAGTAAAACTTAGGCATGTAAAACACACACACACACAAAAAGAGGGGATAGTGTTCACTCCTGCTTAACGAGGAATGAAGGTGATCTCACTAGACTGACTCTTCTCACTTGACTATGTGGAGATGACCATCACAAGGCATGTTCAAGAGCCTCTGGGGCAGCAGAGGAGGTGGTCCTCAAGCCCACTCTTTGGCATGTAATTTCTTGGTGGTAGGGGTAAATTGTTCACAATGCAGAGAGCAAAAAAAGAACTCTGTGCACAACTCACTGTTTGCACATTTACCCTGCAGCAAAACCCTGCACAAGTCAGAAAAATCTCCAGCTCCTCTTTTGCTCTATGAGGAGCTGACCTTCCCTCCAGGTAGGCCTTACACATCCTATGCCAGAACTTGCATGCCTTGAAAGGCAGAAGGGATTATCTTTGAGTAGTTAATACTGTGCTAGTAAATGTCACCACTCCTTCTAACATTTAATCCCAGTACACAACACTTCAGCTTGGAGTTTCACATGAACCCAGTAATCAAGTGTTTGCATCAACTTCCCCAGCACTTAGAAGTAATTTCTGTCAACCTATTGTATTTGTTATTTTCAATAAAAACAAACCTAGAAACTGACTTGAAAAACCTATGTTTCAGCTTAACAACACTTTGGAAACTTTGACAAACTTTTTGTCCTGCAGCTTCAGGCTGCACATGCAGCCAACATAACTAAACACTGGAGCACGTGATCAAAACTGACCAGGGAGTATTAACAGTTTACATGCTAATTAAGAAGAATCTATAATAATTGAAAAACTTTTTGTTGTGCAGTCAGCTTTGGATGAAACTCCAAAACAAATTTAAGTACTGAGATCAAAGCATTTGTAGAGATACAAGCTGTAGCAGCCAGCAGAGTAAGTCAGCTCACAGCAGTGAGAAATAACCTAAATGTGTAACCACACCCCTGAATCTATGGGGGTTCCTTATTTAGCCTTCTGTTCCTAATTTTGACATCCAGTTTCTATGTTTTCTGAACAAAACTGTTCCCATTACTAAAAACCCTTGTAAAGCTCCCACCTACCTAGAGCAGCTTTGCTGATACACATAAAATGGAGATCAGATTTTTACACAGAAGCTGCTAGAAGTTACAACACACTATATTTGATATTTGGATAAATTCCATAGCTCTTTAATCTAGGTACCTCTTTTATAAAAATCAACTCAAGCCATCTGTCCTGCTACTAACCTCCTTTTTTCAGGCCCCTGTGCTTCCATTCCCCTTATTTGCATGCTTTAAACCCAGTATCCCTGTCCCTGGAAGTTCTTCTCTGTTTCTTTAAGAAACTTAAAAATCAAAGTAAATTGAAAAACAACCATCTTCCCGATTTAAGCTGTCAAAATTTGATGACTATGCTAATTATTTTTCACATCTAGTTTGAATAGAACTCTGATTATAGTGTGTTTTTATAAAAAAAACCCTAAACCTACAGAGCAGTTGTCATCTTGCTAACAGGCTTTTAACACTTTCAGGTTTCTGAATTATTAAAATTTTAATTGCTTTTATAGGTGTCTTTTTAATATTTCTTAAAAGTTACAAGGGACACAGCAGACCTTGAAAAGTTAACAAGCTTTAACATGAAGCATTTATGCCATTTGCTTGCAAGTTTTTTGGACAATGTTTGCTCTCCATTTCAGATTAGGAGGCACTGCTTGTGTTTTCCTTCCAGGCTTTTCCATATGTACATCAAAAATCATTTCCCTACTGGGATTTAGTTTTGTAACAGTTTCAAGCAAAATTTGGCGACTCTCTTTCCCAGACAGGGCTTTGTGGAGCTGTATGCCAAGCTCTGCAGCCTGGAAGTTGGAGCCAGCTCACCCAGCTAGTCTCTCTCACATGACTTAGGTCAAGGTTAGGTAACAAACCATCTGCTTAAGCAAGTCAGCATAACGTGGTTTGCAACCTAAACTAAACAGGATATTCAGGCAAGACACAGCAGCTCATGGGCAAAAACACCCCTCACCCCTTCAACTTCCCTTGAAAAGGACAGAAAACCCTCCCTGCAAGGGGAACTGGGCACTAGAAACAAACCTGCCAGGCCCTGTCCTGACAAATCCTCATGTGTGAATTCTCCCAATTACCTGAAACATGAAACTCTTGACAAAGACACAACACCTTTCTGTGCTGAATTCTTCATCAGCTTCTAGTCATGGATCCCTAAGAACCAAATTCTAACTTACTTAAAAAAAACAAAGCAAAATCAACATTTTTTAATGTTACAAATAATGAAATTTAATTTATAAAAGCAGTAGATTTTATTTTTTTCTCCAATATATTTGTTATCCTTGATAACACATTCAATTAGTGACAGTGGAGTTACAAAACAAAAGAGCAACAGAAAGCAAACTTTTGTTAGGCTTTTTTTTAGATGAGAATCAAATATGCTGATCAAGGAGCAATTGGGTTGCACTTGATTATAAATATTTGCAACATGACAGCAGCATATAATCACAGCACTTAGTTAAAAATATAGAAAAGTAGAATTAAATTCCTGTGTAGTGGATTTAAAACTTTTACCACGTGAAAAACTAAAATCTGTGTATTCTGTATTTTAAATCTCTTAGTGTTTAGGGCTCAAAGATAAATATATACACACAGAACAGGTTAGTTCCACAAAATAAGGAAATCATATAATTAGAGTGATTGTAAACCAGCTGTATTTAAAATACAATGATACTTTTTTTTTATGATACTTTTTTAATTGGAGAATTGAGGATCAGTTCAGTAAGAAATAGTTTAAATATAAGGTGACTCATACTAGAATAGTGAGAAATGCTACAAACTTACAAGAAGAAAAATGAATTATTTCTAACATTACTGGTGAATAAAAAAAAAAATAAATTTTCACAGACAGTTTAACCTTCTCCTGTGAAAAAAACCCAAGCAGAAGCACTGCAAAGAATTGCAAATAAATGAGTTAGGCCAATGTTAAAAAAATCAGAAGAAAAAAAAAAATCAAACACTGAACAATTTTTTGTATAGGTGGTAATCTTAAAATGAGATAATTTCTTTCATGAAGGGTACAAGGTGTGGAAAATCTTCATTTCTACTGAGTTCTCTTTGAAGGAATTAAATTCATGGACATTGTATATACAAAAGGATTTTTGTGAAAAACTGGTAGCTAAAGCCAATTTACTGAAGCCAATTTATACATCCAGACTAGACTAGAAAAAATAGAGAGACAGGAATTATATATCAAAAGAGGCAAACTTAGAATGAAGCAGTAGCAAACACAAGGTGAAATGCTGCAGCAGCAGGTTTATGACTATTCTCTGAATTGTCACAACCAAAGTTCCAGAAATAGTATTTTCAATTTACATGATGTTTGAGAAGCTGAAATCTCAGATATAATATACACATATATAATTTAAATTATTTACAAATTTTATATAGGTCCAGCCTCTTTATACAACTCTATTTGCATAAACTACAGTTGTACAGAGTCCTACCAAAGTGAGTCAAAGGAATGGTAACATAAAGCTGAATTACTTTAGCTTTTCAAGCTAATCATGTCTATTAATTGAAGTTACAGACATATATAATTTGCTTTTCATATTGGGTTTTACATACCAAAAAATCACTTAAGGAAAATAATTTTTAAGAAATTAAAATGTATGTAGAGTTTGACAGCAAAAAATCTAATTAGTGCCTTGTGATTACATCCTGAAATGAAGAGCATTTTGTTTTTTTCATTACTTTTCACATGTTTAAAACAATCAATCAGGAAGCATTTCTATCCACAGTTCTGTATAGTTCCCTAATACATAAAAATATCCTGTCTTTTCATAATTGTAGTACGACACAGAGGGCACTGGTTAAATGCTCCAGCACAATCCTTACAGGCAACTAGGTGCCCACAGGGAATGAGGACAACTGCTATGTCTTTAGCCATGCAGATCTTACACAGCTTCTCTTCCTGCAAACGTCTCAACTTCTCCTCAGTACTGAGATCTAAGAGAAATAAACACACAAAAAGCAGTTAACACAATACCACTGAATCTCTTTTTTTTTTTCTTTTTTCTTCTCTTTAAGGTTTTCTTCATAGGATTTTAAAGGTCACACTTTTATAAAGGAAAAAATAATTACAAGAGATAGGAAACCAAGCTGCAGCATGGAATCCCCTTCCCAGCCTGCCATCCCACTCTATCTCCCATGCCAATGCAAGCAGGGAATTCAGCTACTTGTATTTTTAAGAGCTTAAAATTTCTCTACCCTTTAGGATATACATATTTCAATCAGGAGCCATTCTTTCCACAGACCTCCCATTGACAACTTCCATAAAAGTTGCACAGGAGGTGAAAGAAAAGCTGGTGGATACTGGTGAAGTAATTTGGATGTTCCCCCCACCCTGAGAGTTTTCTCAATGAAAAGAATGAGGATGTGATTTCCTTCCCTGCCTCCATTTTTTTTTAAATGCCCATAATTCAAAAGCTTACAAATCTGTAATACAGAAAGAATCAATTTTGCATTGCACATGAGCTCTTTTGTTACTCCAGTATGACCCATTTGAAAATGCACCTTCCCTTGCCACTCAAGGAAAGCTCTGCACAGCCAACCACTAAAATCCATTTTCATTACAAGGTCTTTCTCCCCAGTAACCTCCATTAAAAATCTCATTTAAATAGTGGACTGGCAAGCTCTCTGCCTACCATCCAGCCAGATAGATGGTCTTGTCCTTCCTTATGAATTCACCCATGTGCTTGCCTTGAACTATAGTCTCCTGAGGTAGAAATACTGGGTTGGTCTATTTGCAGAGCATACCACAGTGGCTTTCCCAGCACAACTTGCATGTCCCAGCATAGGTGGAACACAGATCATTGTAAAGAAACATCACCTAGAAGTAGACTTCTTAATGGCAAGAAGAAACTTGCTTCTATTCTATGCAAAACTTGATACAGAAAAAAAACAAACCAAAAACAAGTCCCCTACTAGGACTTGTTCATTTGGAGTATACTGAATATTTGAACGTATGTTGCTGTGTCTACTTCATTTTGTCACCAGTCCCCACATCTTGCTTTTATTTTTAAATGCCATTGTCACAATAATTTTGGCCTTTTCATTAACTCAGGTAACTTCTCCCAGAAGGGTGCTAGACTATTATTTTAGTATTACACACTTTTGAGGTATTAATACTATTAATTGTATTAATGATATTTATCAATGCTGCTACGCTCAAATATTTTAACACCTTCTTTGTTCAGCTTTTTTTTCTGTCCAGAAATAAATCTCTCAAATTTTAAGTCACAATACTGTAACTTCACCTTTGGTAAGACTTGAATCAGAGGGTAGAACAAACAGGTAACAGTAAGATATATTTCACAGAATAAAGAGCTGATATGAAAGTACACACAGAGGTTTTGTAATTGAATAAGCTCGTCTTGCTGAACTGGGATTGCTTTTGGTTCTTCTTCCCTTGCATTTTCTTTCTGAGCACTTAAGTCTGCTACCAGATCCTCAACAGATGTGTGACTTTCTCCAGACATGTGCAATCTCTTTTCCATGGTGTTCCTAATCTCAGACAAACTGAAACCCATGTCTATGGCACTTTGTACCAAAGGATTCTGTAAGAGATCATCTAAAACAAGAAATTAAAAAACAAAAACAAAACAAGAGTTTAACAAGGATGAATCTGATTCAGACAGTATTCACTACAGCACTCTAAGACACCTTTGCAAATATCTAGCCAAAGGAATTCTTTTTCCAGTTTGAGAATTTTATTAGATGTAAAAACTGCATTGTCAAAACACCCAAAACTGAAGCTTTGAGCTGTCCTACATCCTAGCCCTCCCAGCCTTTCTTCTCTTTACAATACAGCAATCCTTCTAGATTTGTTATTCAAATTAATTACTTCAACTTCTTAAACAAAATGTTTTACAAAACATCATAAATTCCACAAGTGAACGTTAACTGAAATTCATCCACATTTCCAAAGCATGGTATGTATCTGGTAACATTACATTCATTTTAATTCAGGTCAGGAAAGAAAAAAATATCATAAATATGTTATAGAAACCAGTAAATAATTGGAATTTACAAATCCACAATCAGTAAGCAAGTCATTCTGTCCATGAAAAGACAACACTATTTTGGGAAATAATTTTTCAGTCTGTTCATCCCTTCCTCTTTCATTGTAATTTTTAAAATACATTTGTTAGTATTATGTCTTATTTCCAACTCTTCTATGAACTGTAAATTACCAATTTCTTCTTTATTTATCAAGATTGTTCAGAGCAAAATGTTTAACCTAGTTTTCACTTTCGTAACTGAGCAGCGTGTGAGAGATTTCTAAAATAGATTTTGTGTAACCACTCTTAGTAGCAGCAGTTATCACTCCCCGGGATGAAGCTGCTCACTGCCTTCCTACTACCCAGTTAATGGGCTTGTCTTTTTATTGCCTGGTACTTGTGAAAAACATTGCAGGAATGTGTAAGGCTGGAACAAATAACAAGCTATTTAAGCTTTTTCAGCTTCCTAGTCCTTGCCATTTAACAGCCCAGCTCTTCCTGCCTCATGAAAAGCAACAATGATTGTTTCAGTTCAGTGTTCTTTAACATTCATCCCACAGCACTACTAATTCAATACTTGATGCATACTTACTAGCCATAAAAGTAAGACTGCTTCCTATACATACTTCTTTCATGGTTTACAATCTTCACTTTACAACATTTAGCCAACCATGATTAGATTTCCCTCAAGAGAAATAAAATTCATTGCACAGTTCTTTAGCAGCAATGGGAGAGTCTCATCCAACAATTTGCCTGTCACGCTTCAAAATGTAATAGGGCTGTTTTTTAAATTAACCATTTTCTTGACTATAAATACAAATATGAATAGTCCAAAATAGGGGAGGTTGTGGGTTTGTTTGTTTTTAAACAGATACCTTCATGAAGTATTGTCCCTTCAGCAGCTTCTGTCTGGAAGTGAAATAGAAACAGACAAAATTACACTTCTGGAGTCAGTAGAAGAAAGCCTATGTAGTTACAGAACAGAAAATACCTATTTGTTCTCAGTTATTTTATGGACTAAACCTACTAAATCCACTCTGAACAACTGAAAAGGGATCAGTGTGTTGTTATGCCTTTCATATTCTTCTAAATTTTCATTTTAACCCATCTTTGCTATAATCATATATACACGACTCAGTCTAATTCTAAAGTAACATCAGTTTTACTTTCTAGTGACTGCATGCACCAGTCTAACAGTGCTCCACCATTATCTCCTACACTTGAATAAGGAAATTAATCATAAATCTTAGGTTCTCAGGTTATAAAACATCCCCAGTACCAAATATACCACAAATCCAAGATGCCTTACAGGGTGATCCATAACCCAGTTAAGAACTGTGAGATCTATAAACCCTGAATGACAGAACCAAAACACACTTTGATGTCTTTTACTGCCTGCCAATGAAAGAGGCAGCAGAGGACTAATGATATGGAGATAATTAGAAGTGCAACTTCTGATGAAAATGACATTAAAACTGTTTTAGCAAAATGATATTTGATTAACAAGCAAGACACTTACTGTTGAGTCCCTACAGCCATCTCTTAAGTGAACATTATTTATGAATTCTATCCCCTTTTCATTTCTCACAAAGCTGCACCTATAAATGAAAATATTTAGTTAAAATAAAACTGTGTAAGCAGCAAACAAAATTTGACTACATGACTTTGAAAAGCTCTGGTACATTTCCTACAACCCAGGGAATGCTTGGCTTGCTTTTGAGGTATCCAAATGTTTACTCAAAATCAGTAATGTTTTTTAAATATTTCTAAAAAACATCTTAATTACTTCACTACTTACCCTTTTCACATTTTCAGTGAAACTCAAACTTGTTGGCCATGACAGCTGATGCCACAGGTTTAAAAAAGCAAAGACTCCAATTAAAAAAACCCATTACATGAAAATGCTGATTTTTTTAGTCTTTTGTAATAAAAAAAACCCAACAAAAACCAACAGTAACTGGTCAGACAGGTGCCTTATGTGCTTGCTTTCACTATTTGCCAACCAGTCCAGCCACTGGGCAGAGCTCTTCCCCACCAGATGATGTAGGGAATGCTGTAACTCCTTTGACTTCAGCAGTTCCTTCAGTGTGATGGTGTTCTGCCCATGGACACAGACAGCACTCTGTGACTCTCCTGCATTGCCACTGAGGTTGACATGCAAACAAAAACTCCATGTAAGAGTTAATGCTGAGAGGAAATAATCTAATCTGACAACTTCAAGCTCAACCAAAAAGAAGCCCATATTAGGAGTGAAATGTAGCAAGAAAATGCATCTTAACCATTCACTGCACCAAGCCAAGAACAAGAGTGGCATCTCTTTCAAGTGGGTACAGACTAATAATTTCACCACAGAAAAAAAGGGTCAGCTACTACATAAATACCAACTTCCAGAGAGCCATTTACCACAGAAGACAAATTTTGTGGCTAACACATAAAAGACATTGATTTTATTAATGTGAAGTAACTACGACCTTGTACTTGGACAGCTTTTATCCACCTGTAAGAAACAATTCATCATACACTAGTCCTGCTTTCCTCAAGACAGATTTTAACCAAAACTGGCAATCTATCTAAACACCACTTCTGGGTCTGGAATCTTCAATCCTTAAGTTACACAGAAATTGTGTTTTGAATTAAATACCACAACTGACTTTCAGGTTTGTTTGCAAAAGGACAGAAGTTTAATCTTTTTGTATCCTGACAAAACTTACAAACTTCAGCATGTGTGAAGCTATTAAAATAACAATTATTATATAGTGCTTGGATATTGTGGGAAAATATATATTCTTAAAACCTCAGGATTCTGCAAGCTCAGACATCAGTTAAGTCCAGGCACAGAAACCTTCTCTTCCCTTAAGAATTCCTACAAACAACCTGACATACAAACCCTGACATAAAAATTCTCCAGCAGGCACAAATTCAGGGCAGCCTTTCAGACTGATCACCTGGATGGGTTAAATCTCAGCCTCTGGAGATTTAGTTCTCTTTCCTACTCACTCCAGAAGAACTCCCTCCTACCTCTCAAACAAGACATGAGGTGGATGTCCTCTTTTGAGGCCTCCACTATAACATAAAGCATATGTTGATGATCACATGTAATAATATCAGGACTACAGAAGGTAAAACAGATGGAAAAACAAAATTAAGAGCCCCATGCAAAAAATAAAAATCATTAAGGTCTTTTTTACTTATTGAAAAAGAAAAATATAAACCATGGGAGATATCTGATATTCCTTTGGTGC
>JAOEGS010021606.1:0-11121 GCA_025447755.1 Corythornis vintsioides | reverse complement strand
TGGACATGGAGCCATTGACCAGCACCCTCTGGATGTGACCATCCAGCCAATTCCTTATCCACTGAACAGTCCACCCAGCAAATCCATATCTCTCCAACCTGGTGAGCAGGATGTTGTGGGGGACCGTGTCAAAAGCCTTGCAGGAGTCCAAATAGATCCCTGCTCACTGCAGCAGACTTGAACTAGATGACCTCTGAAGGTCCCTTCCAACCCATTCTATGATTTTATCTCTGAATAAATGCTGTCCAGTTTTCCAAATATATTTAGACTATCATCACAATATAGTCACAGTCTTAAAATGTGGTTTCTATGACTTCACTGTACACAGTGTTTTATAGCCACACAGTAGTCCAGCAACTTCTCAATCTTTTTGAAAGGAAAAGACTTGAGTTAGTCATAAAACAAGGTGAATTCTGGTTCTCCAGAGAGTATTCCTTGACAGCATCACACGTTAGGGTAGAGCTTTGTTCATCTCAACATCACAAAAGCTGTGAGTGATGAGCAAGTCACACAAATTTTTAATATGAGCTCCTTGGAGATGAGGCACATCTTTTGCCTTCCAAAAAAAACTCACTCAAGAGCTTATACAGCAAGTGGAAGTCCAAACAAATTTTATCTAAAAGGTAATATGTATCCCATTTACAATAGTAAAACGAGGAGCTCCAAACACAAAGGTTAAAGCAAGCTACACATTTGTCATTTTGGTTCAGACCAGCTCTTCCCAAGGCCTTAGGAAACAGCTTCTAAACCTATCTTTCAGTTCAATACAGAGGAATGAATTTTAACATGTAATAAACTCCAAGTGCAACGAGCTCAAGCAACCCACCAAAAGGTCAGAGGGAAATAAAAATGGTTTAAAGTATGAAAGAGCTCTTCTGAGAACACTACACATTCTGGAAAACAGTAAGACAAAAACAAGTCATGTTCTGTCATACACAGGTATTGTTGGACCTTAGAGCAAACCTCACCCAGAGACCTGGCTATTTCCTTGGGTGCATTTCTCCTACTCACACACCTGAAGAGCCTTCAAAACTGGAACAGATTTGCAATTCACATGCAAAACAAAACTGCATGAAATGACCATTTTGGCCATAAAATAGCAGTGTGATGTCTACTGAGACTGCAGCACACTATATGCTTTTATTTTGTTAGAAAAGCTTGCCTTAAAGAATTCTGTGCTTTCCATCATTTTAAACATAAATGCAGTATTACCAGAACACACAACCCAATCCACCACCATGTCCCAAAACTCAACTGCTGTCCCCTTCTACAGCTTAGAAATCAAACCTTCATAGAAAACAGTCATTCACTTTTATGGTTTGCTATGGCCAGTCAGTTTTTCACTTCTGTTCCTCTCTTAACATGTTAGCAGGAATGTGCCAAACACTTCAGGCAAAAAAAAAACACAAAAAAACCCCACAAAACTATTAAACCAAAAGAACCCCAAAACACCCTACTGAAATAAACCCAATTTATACTACCTAAAAAAAGCAAGTTTCACTTTGCATAGAGCTTTTAGTACTTTGAAGAGTTTTGTTACAACCTCCTCAAATACTGAGATTTCTTTCTGCTTCTTCCACTTGACAAAATGATGTTTGTATTCCCCCACATGTCCAAAATAAACATAACAACTTTAAGCCTATGGAGCACATCTGGCCAAAATACAGGAGAGCTTCCAGAGGCACACAGAGTGAGAGCAGGCAGCAATTTAGAGACTGAAGAACACAACTGGCCACTGAATTCTTTTATCTTGCATGGGAAGTTACAGCACAGTTTCCACTTGCAATCAAACCAGTGTGCCTGTTGGCAGGTTCCTGGGGAGCTTACCAAGGGAAATGCTTTCATTAACATCAACAACTTTGCACTGCAAACACTGAAGACTGAGATTTTGGGGTTTTTTTTACAGCCACCAGAGAGTTGCTACAAGCCCTTGGACATGCTCATTTCTGCATTTTGAAGTAGATACCACAAGCCAAAGCTGGGAAGAATAAAACAATGCAAAGGCATCACAGTTAGAGGGGAATGGAGTCCCTGGGGCATTCCCCAAAAGCCACAGGGCTGTCCAAGATTTATTATTTCTGTCTTACTCATCGAAGGGAAGACTCTTCTCACTTCCTTCCATTGCTGGAGTTGGGTTTTGATTAGCAAGCCAGGATTACCTTGGCAGAATCAAGAAGCAAGACCTCATTTGTGCAAATTCCAATAAGCCAGTTTATTACTGGAAAGCCTGGCAGTTCTTTAACTTTCTTGTTTTTTTGGAGCTCGTAGATGGTCCAGGACCAGTATGCACCCCCCATACAGCAAATTTAAGCCTACTAGCAACAGATGTGTTTTTAAGTATCTTCCCCAGATTTTTTAGAAATAATAATAACTCATTAATGTCTGTGCCCCCAACAATTACTTGCAGAAAACCAGGATTCCAGATCCAACCTAATGGGATGACTCCAGTGTGAAACTTATGTTACCAAGAACCACAACCAGAACAGACAGCAGAAAAAAACCCAACATAAAATCAGCTTTCCATAGACCTTCCTGTCCTCTGAACTATTAGGTTTGAAGGAAGAATGGGATAAATAACAAAGCACAACCTCATATCTACTACTGTACTCTCCTTTGCTTCATATGACTCCAGAAGAGCTTTATAAACACAAAGAGATGGAGATGCAAAGTGGAAATAGGGAATATGGCCAACTTCTCCCCTTCAAAGTGTTATCATGTTTGTCCAAGATTCTCCCCAGTCAGTATGGCAGCCAAACAAAAAAAAGACACACAAGGACAAGACACCAGGGAAGCTGGATGAGGAGAAAAAATATTAATAATCTAAATATACTGAAAACACACTCAACCCCCTCACCACGATCATAGGACTAGCAAATCTTCACACTTAATTCCTTAATTAGAAAGTGAACCTCTACCTCCTCCTCATCCACAGTGCTCATCACACAGGCCTAAGAACAAAAAGACATTTTTTCAACCAAAATATTTTGACATTGCCTTGATTTTGTTTTCTGGACACACCTGCATCAGGCAGGTGTGATTTCTATCCTAATCACTGTTGACGTTTTGTCTTGTTACTTAAAAACATTCTTTCAAGTTCTGAGGTAAAATATTTCCAAGCATTCCCTCCAGTGTAACATAACTAACCACAAGCAATGTACTGAAACTTGCAATGTAAATAAAAATATCCCTAAAGCCAGACGAGATGACCCCTCCTTGTGTTGTAAAGGCCACAAAGTAGTTAACAAAATTAATTTTGTCTTTAGTCCTTGGTTCTCATAGATTTAATTTCAGTAAGGGCAAAATTCACACTTGGCAAACCCTGTTTGCAAAGTAACTGGGCCTTTCTCTTTGGGGATTTATATTTTAGCATCATAAATTGTGGGTTGGAAGGACTGGAAGGAAAGAGTTGATTGTACACTGGATGCGTGGCTTTGAGGGGAAAAAAAAAAGATTTTTTTTTTAATGTAATGAGACTTGACTAATCCAAGTGTTGTATAAAACACATGTACATATGTAGGGCTTTGGTACTTAACAGGACTGCATGCCCAGTACCTATTCCTGCAAGCAGTTCTGTTTGGAATTGTCTGGAAGCCAAGGAGATTACTGGGTACAAAACAATTGATAATTTGCAAACCTTCCCAGTTGGACACCTCGAGGAGCACGCACCCCTCTTGCAAAACCCACGCTCATTACAACAACAACAACAACAATATTTAGCAAGGTTATCACATGGATCCATTGTGACCACCCTAGTGAAACTGTACACCAAGGAAGTCTACAATAACTTCAGAAAGCAGCATGCAAACAGACTCTGGCCACAAGGGCTCTGCCTCCCTCTCAGCCACTGCTGCAGGATGTTAGCCAAGTCCTTGTCTCCTCCATATGACCAAGGCACAGAGAGAAAATTCCTATACTGATATAACAAGTGCAGAAGTTCATTAACAGACAGATATTAATAATTTGTCTACTTTCTCCTGAGAGCATCCCAACGCTTCCAAAAAATCCCAAACCATTTTTCTAATAAGATTGTGCTCCTCCCCCAGAGGCTCATCATGTTGAGGCACACACAATAAAGGCTGTTCTGCACTCACTGAATACCTCAAAAATTACCATGACCCATCAACCAAGACGCAGTGGTTTCCAAGCCTTTCATCTGCAGGCCTCAGAAGACTTTCCAGCAGACACACAACTAACTACTGGCTACAGTGATTAGGGTAGTAGGTCCTCCTTTAAGTTCCCAGATCCCTCAGAAGCTGTCAAAGTGACACAAAGTGAGAAGCTGCATAACTGTCTTTCTCTCAGCCTAGTCCCACACAAGCCAAGCAATGTTCATCCTTGATGAAAATTAGAATTTAAAAAAATGACATCCATTTCCCTCTGAAAAAAAATAGAGATCTGTGCTCAATTCCATTAAAAAGTCAATCCATTGTAACCAAAATCTGCTTCTACCTTGGTGGAAAATTTCTCCATTTTCTCCTCAGTGGAGAAATTTCTTCCTAATTGTAACATTAAGGGGGGGGGTGGGGGAATAATTAAAACTCAAGCCAACAAGGCAATACTCTGTTATGTTTGGGAAGTAATATTCAACATGTTTCTCCTTCTCTAGCTTTCACTTGAATTTTCTCTGATTCTTTTTCTGCAGCTTCAACAGAATAACATGAAATGGAACAGACTTCTGCTCACCTGCTCCTATTTCCTCCAGAAAACAGGGACTAAATTTGTCCTTGGGTTGCTTGGTGTCTTAGGTCTGAGTCCTGAACATCTGCAAGAACATCCCCAATTCCCTGGGTAGACTGACTACCCTCACACTGATTTTTTTTTCCTTTTTCCTAATACCTCGCTGGGATTTCACTTGTTGTCACTCGTTTCTGTATTTGTTTCTATTCACTGTATTTGTTTGCAACCTAACGCTGTCCTGTGGAGCGCCCTTCTGCTGCGTGCACCACGAAAGGTTCACCTTCAGAAAGCAACACAGAGCAGCCAACGTGGTTAAAATTCCACACCACAAATTATCCTCTGGTAATTCTCCCGTACGGAGATACCCTTAGGTTTTCAACCAGTACTTAAACGACCTCACGATGCACTCTTGTTTTTCACAACTTCTCCGTGAGGCAGGGAGGTGATGTTTAGCGATATGGAAACCGGCCACAAAGAAAAACCACGTGCAAACTTGTGGGCAAACATTAGGATGAGGGCTACAGGCCACAGCGCGGGGCTCGTACTTGCTCCACCGAGGTACCTCGTTCGGGGTCACGCAGGTTGTAGCGAAACACCAGTGAGATGAAGCGTCGGAACGCTGCTAAGCACACCTTCCTCTCCACAAATAAACCAGCTGTACATCGATAGATGCTTGGTTCACAAAGCTGTGCAGGTTTTTTTGGTTAATTGGGCTGAGCTTGCTGGGTTTTTTTGGTTTGTTTTGAAACAGCATCCTCTGCCACGAGCCATTCGCTGCCCTCGTATGTACCGGGCACAGCCATGAGCTGCCCCCGGCTCCGCTCCTCAGCCCCAGCGGTCCCCGGCACACCGCGCTCTGCCGCGGCCACCGGCAAGAACTAGAGTCGCCCTGGGCCACAGGACTGTCTGGGGGCTGAGGAAAGCTCTCGAGGGAACTTCACACTGCGCTGCAATTAACTTTGCAGAGGGCTCACCCTCGCGCCTTGCACCCAGGGCGCCCTCGGCCCTTCCCCGTCTCTCCATCAGCGCTCGCTCCTCCGCGACCCCTCTGCGCACTCCTCCCGGGCAGCCCCGGCCTCGGGCGGCCCCGGCCTCCGCTCCCGCCGCCCGGGAACCGGCGGGGCCCCGCGGCCGCCCCCCGCTCCGGCAACGGAGCGAGGCTCCAGCCCAGCGGCCGCGGGGGGCGAGGAGGAGCCGCAACAAGTCCCCACCGCCGCCGGCCGCCCTTACCCAGATAGTGCCGCAGGTCCAGCAGAAAGTGCGGAGGCCCCCCGTTGAGTTGGTAGAAGAGCGAGCCCAGGCAGAAGAGCAGCAGGGCGGCCATGCAGAAGCCGTAGTCTCGCAGCGAGAGGAAGGGCAGCAGCGAGAGGGGCCGCCGCCTCTTCCAGCTCCCGCCCTGGCCCGGGCCCCCTCCCGCCGCCGGGGACCGGGGCGCCGGGCAGTCCCCGCTGCCGTGCTGGGGCTTCTTCTTCATCCTCCCCTTCGGCGCCGCTCGGTCACGGAGCCCGCCGGGGAAAGCGCATCCTCCATCCGCCCGCTCGGCTTCTGCTGCCGGCGGCGAGGAAAGTTCCCGGGAGCTCAGGGAACCCGTCCCGTCCTCATCGCCTGCTGCCCGCGGCAAGCGAGAGTCCCCGGCGCTGCTGCTGCTGCTGCGGCTGCTGCTGCTGCTGCTACGGAGCGCCGCTAAGGGGAGGGGAAGGAGGTGGTCACCATCCCGCTCCCGGGGGCTCCTCTCCTCCTCCTCCACCACCGCCGCTCTCGCTCCCTCTCTCCGCTCGGCCTCTCGCTCCGGTGTCAAATTACAGCCAGCGCTACTCCGCCGCCGGCCGCCTGCAACTCGCCGCCGACTTGTGCGCGCCGCCCCGGCCCGGCCCGGCCTCCGCTCGCTGCGCCGCGCCCGTTCCCTCCCCGACAGCGACCCCTGTGGGTGCCGCTCCCGGCCCGGCGGCAGCGGGACCCGCCCCGGCCGACCTCCCCCTCCCCGGCCGACCTGCCCCACCTGCCCCTCCCCGGCCGCGGTCAGGGCCGACTTGCCCCAGACACTGCCATGGAGCCCTGCCCCCCCGCTGTGTTAGGACTGACCCACCTGTCCTTAATAGCAGCGATAGGCGTGAAAAGGTTTAGTGTTATGGTGGTCTGGACAAGTGTAATGCAGCGTTAGGATCCAGCGCCTTTACAGTCGTGTAGCATCACTCACGGGGGAAGAGAGGGATCGCTCGTCTCGCTGCGGCTTTGCCGAGATGATTAAAAAGGGGCCGTCGTCTGCTGGGAACAAGGTTTTGGACAAGTACAGAAACTACAACATTCAGATTGCTCATGCAACCTTAATTTAACCCCCTTGTACACATGGCATGTGATACAGCCTCAAATGACTCAATCCTGCTATTTTTCCTCGAGAAGCACTTCCCACCATGTGTAGGGCTAATGGCATTCCCTGAGTGATGAGCTGTTTAATAGCTTCATCCTCTTTATACAACATATGTCCCCAACATGTCCTGATGGCTTATTTGGAGCTGCTCTTGTCCTTGGGCTTTGTCTGAAGTAGAAATGAGTTTCTTCCCTCATGGGGCTGCATTACCAGCGCAGCAGTAGAGGGAGGAGGGCTGGCACTGCCATCTCACCTTTTCATGTTTAATTAAAAATTAAAAAGCAATCACCCTTTTCCTTTTTAGGCTTAAAAAAAGCATCCTAATTTAGGGGACCCGAGTCAGAATCTTTGCTCAGGAGACTGTGCTGAGGTGGTTTTTCTTCTGCTGAAAGGCTTGAAAATGCCTGTACCTTACCTACAGCAAAGGCATCTGCTGGAATAAGTGAATTAATCTTGCTGATGTGGACAAGAGCACAAAGCCAGAATCTGATAATAAATATCCAATCCATTGCATTGCTTGATAAAAAATATCTACCTACTGGCTGAAAGAGCAAACTTCCTTACACATTTTCAAGAGGAATCTCCTGGTTTTAGTTACATAGTTCTTCAGCATCACCACACATATCCTTGACAGCCTTACTCAAAACCTGTAGCAAAGACAAAGTTAGGAATGACACCTCGCTTTTGAAAAAGAGAAAAGTAACATGATACAAAAGTAAGTCCACTTCAGGCTATTGATGAAACACCAAAAAAAAAAAAGAGAAAAAAAATTAACAAAAGGAAATCTTTAGTACTGCCATTCACTTCAAATAGAAATATCCAACACCTTTCCACCAGATAAAGTGATAACTAACTGCACGGTGAAACTACCACTTCTTAATTCTCATGAAAGCTGCTTTGAAACACTTTTGCTTCCACGGATGTTTTACATTGATTTATGTGCTTTTGAGTACTCCCAGGTCTACTGGTTTGTTTGAATGACCAGACTGCAGATTTGTTTAGTATTTCTAATTGCTGTTGCAGGTGGGAAACAGACAAACACACCGAATGTTTGAGAAAAAGGGATGTTTTGATGAGGAGACAGACAACACATGTAAGGTAAATCAATAAATCTTTACTTTTCTGTTTGCAAAGAATGTCTTTGATATCCTGGAAGATGGTGGGGTTTAAAAAAAAAAAAAAAAAAAAGAAAGAAAAGAAATGGGAAGAGAAGGCAAGAGAGAAAAGAAATGGAAAAAACAGACCACTCTGGTCACTTAAGTGTGAAGACTGTACTGTTGCAAGAGTTCCTGCTGTATCTCTAAGCATCAAGAGGTAAAAAATTTTCTCAGGAGGAAGAGGAATAGAAATCTTTGTTACTGAAACATAGAGTAAATGTATAAATTAGCTAAAAAAAAAATCAATAAATTCCTTACTTTCATATATATGAACTATCACACCTATGTCATGCAATCAATTAGAATGTCTAAATCAAACTAGGACAATGACCAGGAAAAATGTTTTAATTTCTTACATTCTCGTTCACACAAAACATCCCAAAGGATCCAAAAGACAAACCCCACATGAAAGAAAAATTACAGTTGAAAAATCAAGTGTTGACATTGCGGGACAAACCAAAGGTAAAATTTTTCAGATAAACTTGTTTTGACTTGTAGATGGTATGACTTCCAATTTAGCCTTTAATTATGTGATGATACTGTTTTGCTCAGGGGACCCCTGCTTTGTACAGTGCATGGGACAGACACTATTCACTGCACGTGCAGCCTTTCAGCTTATTTTCAACCTCTTTGTTCAACATATGGCCTCAGGCTTTGTTTAAAACTTATTAAATACTGCTTGTAATGCAGAATTATTAACATCATAGCAAGCTTTTCCACAGCATTCCTTGTTACAGAACCTTGAGCACATGATAAATGCCTATGAATTACTTCCACGAGGTGTATCTGGTATCACCATTTTACTGATTTGGATACAAGACACAGAGAGATTAAGGTTAAATGCATCCATTAATTTTGGTTGCCAGCCTTGAGATGACTGGGGTTTGCCTTGGTGAGGTAGTTAGCATTATGCAGCACTTTGTATGTTCAAAGCACAGCTCCCTTTGGCTTCAGTTGCAGCTATGAATGCTAACTACTTCTACAAATCAGACCCCAGGCTCTCAAACCGAACACCAAGCATTATAAGAGCACTTGGTGGCCACCTGTAGTTCAAGTAATCTGCCTGACATCATAGAGGAGTACTCTGGTACAGAGTCCTAGACACAGCTAGCAGACACAGAATCAATCATTTTCAGAGTTGTATTCACTGCAGCAGTCCTCATCCTCTGCCTGCTTTGACCTTGTCCCACTTTATTTTTTCCTCCTCTCCTACAACTAGTCTTAGCTCCAGGATCTTTGTCCAAACCTTTTTCATACAGTCCTGTCTAGGTCTAGCTTTTGCTCAGACTGAATCCCACAGCTCTCTGTTTCTGTGCACACACAACCTGAGGTTACCCAGAGATCTGTAGACTTCTTTGGGAATAACAAAACCCACACAGTTTAAAACCAAAATCCTCCAAAGGAACAGATGCACTATGATTTCCCATTTTTGCAGTGGTAGGATTCTGTTTCTAACACAAGCAAAATGTCTTTCCCTTATTCTTAGAAACATCTGAATATTTTCTTTGGAAATTCTCTAAATAAACTCTTGTTAAGCAAAACACCCCAGCTGGGATATTTCGGAATAGGCAGTTTCCAAAGGTATAAATAACTAGAAAGGGATAACATGCAGCTTTGGCCCCAGTTTTCATAAGATAATAAGGATAGAGGAAACTTAGCTGCAAGGCTTCACTGAATAAAGGTTCATTGGTATAACAGAATAACATATTGTAATGTCAATTGAGAAGCACCCATGAAAAATCATAGCTTTAGATTCCTCCATCACTCTCTGTGATTCAGAAAGGATTCAGAGCATAACAGAGTAATTGATGGCTACTGTACAGGCTTTACTTTATACAGCAACAGATGATAATTGGATGGAGATCAAATAAGGGTGCACCATACCCTTTCATTTCATGCATATAGAATGCTTGCAAGTCTCATCTGCCTTGAGTGATCTGGAATTGCAGCCCTGTGCTGGATGGTTCAATTCATTTCTGTCCTTTATGGAAGGCTCAGGAATATATTATTGGGGGAAAAAAAAAAATGACAGTAAATATCTGAAGACATAGAAATGAACTTGTATGCCAGATGGATACAGCTTCTGACACTCTGATGGAGTAGGTTCACTTCAGAAGAGGTATTTATAATTTGTAATTGAAATGGTACTTGGAATTACATGAGCATGTTCTGTCAACATCACTTGGAGAGTGATAGATTTACAAAAAGGACTGTATTTTAGCCCTTTGGCATTGCTGGCTATCTCCAGCAAAGTGCTACTCACAGGGCCATCCCTACTCCTCATACCACTTCTTTATTTGTTAATTTTCTCTGAATTCTCTTGTTATGCATTTTCTACCAGGACACTTTCCTTTTTAATCAGCATGCACATCATTCAGAAGAGGCAATTCAAACTAGAGGTACAAGAGGTGTTCTATAATGTATAGTCTTGATGATCTATCCTCTCACAAATATCCAAACTGAGTTCCCTTTGACTTTGTGTCATCTTTGTATTGATTTTCCAATTGCACTCTAATTCCTGTATTTGTCTGCAGAAACTACTAATAGAAAGGCAGAAGTTGCAATGTGAAAACATGAGTTTTCACATAGCAGACCCATTAAAAGCTGCATTTGTTTAGACACTTAACAGAGTAACACTATAAGATGCTCTGGACAGATTGAGACATGCAAAGATGGAGACAGTCCCATGGGAAAAATACAGTACTGGTGCTAATTAGGCACTAATTAGATATTTAGGCACTTGGAAACCAAGGAAATGCAAAAATATGTTAGAAATATGCAACTACTTCCAAAATAGCTGGTGCATACATGCAGCCCTGTGCAGAACTCTGCCACTAATACGGACACTCAGCCCTCAGCTCTGGATAAACATGGATTCAATGCTCTCTCAGGCTGCTCTGCTCCAGATAGAAGAGCCCC
>JAOEGS010021605.1:0-39108 GCA_025447755.1 Corythornis vintsioides | reverse complement strand
TCCTGCTGTGGCAGGGGGGTTGGACTAGATGATCTTCTAGGTCCCTTCCAACCCCTAATATCTATGAATCTATGAATATATAAACATCTTGCCATTATAAACATAACATTATAGTTAGTGCCAAATAATTGCTCTAGGAGCTGTATTTCCTTATAATTTTAACTTTTTCTGTTTAACTATCTGCAAAAAAAAATACAATAATCCTTGTCATGTGACTTGGTTGCCACATCACCTCTTCTGCTTCTTTCACATCTTATTACCATGTCTTAAATTGCCTCTAAAGACTTCAAATGCAAATTCTCCTCTGTTCTGTTGGGTTTTTTCTTTGGTGGTTTGTTTTTTTTTTTTTAATATGTGGGTTCTGTTCAGGTTTTTGTTGTTGTGCTTTTTGTTTGGGTATTTTTTTTAATATAGATGTCCAGTTTTCATATGCAAACGATACACTTGGAGGGGTTATTCTAAATGAACTTTGACTAGTAATTTTGCAAATGCTTGCTCTTATTAACATTTCCCCTTTCTAAAATGTGAAGCATCTATTTCTTTAAACCTTTTCTTAGGCCTCTCTAAAAAACAAACCTATCCACAAAATAATAAGACGCCAAGCACCTCCCTGCAATAAGGATTTCTGCAGACTGGGTTGCATCTGTGCCAGTTTAGCTCTGGAGAAGCGTCAGCCTACCCACTGCCGCAGGCCAGACTGTATGTTTGGTTGCACTTGCTTGAAGAGAAAAGTGTTGCTGGTGAAGGGAGGATCAAAACATAAGAAAATCATGAAGAAGGCTGCACGTGGAAATCTTGTGCTTTATGGAACAAAAGAAGACCAGCAAGAGGATGAAGAGGTGGAAGAAGAGGGTAGTGGAGAGGAAGATGACCTGAAGCCGAAAGATAAGAAGAAGAGAAAAAGGGTGGAATACAGTGAGTAGTGCTGAGTGGACACTTACAGCTTTGCAGAAACCACTTATCTTGCTGGGCACTTTTATTAGGATGTAATTGTGATGCCTTTTCTAATATGGAATTTGGGAGTGAGTTCCAAGAGGTCTGCTTTTATAGAGCTGCCTAGCAGGAAATAACACCTCTTCCTTTAATTAAAAAAATAATAAAATAATTTATCTGATGAGCATTTTGGGCACTACTTATTTGTTAGGGTTTTTTTGTTGGTTGGTTTGGGGTGTGGGTGTGTGTGTGTGGGTGTGTGTGTGTGTGATTAATTAGCTGGAATTTATTTTTGATATGAAAACTTTTGCTTAAATCATCAAGTATCCAAGGCTAAGAATATGAGAGAATTGCCATTCTCACTGTTGGTAATCTTCACTGTCATAGCACCATTTTCTTTCCCTTTTACCAAGTGAGTATCTGGAGCTTTATTTACAGTTGCTCAATGTAGCTGTATAGTTAATTGACTTCAGGAGAAATATAGTGATATGTGGTAACTCCAGATCTGGCCTCAGAACCAGACTGGGAGGTGACCATGAGTTTACACTTGGGTTTCTTGCTAGTAGTTCTTTTAGCAAAAGCTGAGAAAATGAACACAGTGTTATCTGGCATTCTGCTGGAATAAACTAATTCTTCCATAGAGTTCTAGTATAAAGTCTGGGTTTTGGGGGTGTTTTTAAAATTATATGTAGAATTTTGAATTATACAGCATCAGTGAAAATCATTAATTATTCTATGTTTTTCTGTATATGCTATCACAGTACAAGTGAGGAAAAAATTATTATTGTAGCATGATTTTATTTTAATTTCCCCTTTCTTGTGGACAAATACCAGTCACTTTTGGATAGAAACTGTGACAAAAAGAACCAACCAGTAATATTCTCTGACAGTATGAAGTAGGGATTGCTTCATGGATAGACTTTGGGTTCAAACAAAAAATTCTATTACTGCTGTGTTACATGGTGTTTCATTTGTTTTCCTCTTTTTTTTTTTTCAGCTATCTGTGACTCAGAGCCTGAACAGCCTGTTAAGAATTGTCCATTGTGGGTGAAAGTAGAAGGTGAAATAGATCCAGAGCCGATTTACATCCCAAGACCATCTTTTCCTGAACCAGTTAAATCTGCAATAGCACCCAACCCAGAAATCTTGCCTTCTAGTAAACATAGATCTTCCAGTGTACTGAAACCAGGCAGAGTGTATACTCCTAAACCCAATCCAGTGGTAAGAAAGTCACAGGTGCATTTGGTTTTCTTCATATTGGAAATTAAACATTGCTCAAAGCTTCTGTGCTAGGCCATTTTGTATTGAATTTGAGATGAAAGCCTAAGATTGATCCCCACAGGTGTGTTGGTAAGCTCAGGTGAATTGAATCTTTATAAGTCTTCTAATGTAAGTTTTGTTTTCTATTGAAAACTTACTGTAGCAATACACAGGTAGTGAAAGGTGATTATGATTCACTTATAGTCTCATTTAAAAAATGCAGCAATACATGCTAACTTTGGCAAGATGATTGCTGGCCCTGTAATGTTTATTAGCTGCATAATGTAGCCTATTGAAGTAATTAATTACTTGCCAGGGGAAAAAAAAAATGGGATGCAGACACACAGTGTTCAGTGTACTTCTGGAGTCTTTGTTTTTTTGGTTTTGGTTTGTTTTTTTGAGGTTTCACTGCCAATACTGAAACAACCTGCCTCTGCCTCTCCTCTAATATGTTAGTATTGAACAAAGCAACAACAGCAGTAGAGTTGAGTGTAGTTATATCTGAAGAACAAATATATTAGAGTTGCTATTTAATGTGTACCAGATAATGTTAAGCTGAGGACTGGGGACTCATTGTCCCATTCAGCAGAGTATCTGAATATGTTCAGATCTGTGGGGCTGGTAGTCCTAATTCTGTTTGCCCCCTCACCTTGAAACGTAGTTTGGAAGCAAGGTGTAGACTGGGATATGTGATAAGAGGAGAGGTTGAACTTCAGATGCCAGGCCTTTCTTTTGACATTTATTACTGTAGCATTAATGTCAATGTGTTAGATAGCAAAACTAATTAATCAAATGTGCATCTAGAATGAGGAGGTTTTCTTCTCTTTTTTTGTTTCTCAGATTCGAGAGGAGGACAAGGATCCTGTCTACCTGTACTTTGAAAGTATGATGACTTGTGCAAGGGTCCGAGTATACGAACACAGGAGAGAGGAGAAAAAGCAACAAAAAGAGAAAAATTATTCACAGAGCTCCAGTATAAAGGTGAGAAGTCACATTAAGTAGTCAAACAGTTAACTAGCATGTACCAGAGCAGGCAGACCCACTGAAAACGTTGAAGTAATTTTTTCCTCAGAAACTCCTGTGCAATGTGAGGGCTTGACTTAATGTTTGATGGCAATAGGGCCGTGGAGCCTGAAGCCTAAGTCACCTGGCAGTGCTGGTAAGCCCACCCTGTTACTGGGATAGAAATTGTCTTGTCTGTGGAAATTCTTGGCTGCCAGCTTCACTATCACGTAAGGCTTAAATGTTCATTGTTAGAATAGCCATTCTAATAACTGTAACATTGTCAATGTTAGCATAAGTTATGTGATTTGGGATGTCAGTATGATGAACTGGTTTATTTTGTGATGTGATTTTTAGTGTAGAAGATAGCCACAAGGTGAATATCTTTCTTGTATTTCTTTTCTCCCATAGGAGCAAGAACCAGAGCTTCAGTCTTCTGAGAAAGCAAGCTGTGAGGTAGACAAAGACACTGATAATTCAAAAGGTAAGAGCTGAATCCTGAGTATAATTCAACCTCTTGGTAGTTCCACATTTGTGGGGGTATTGTGTTGGCTTTATTTTTTTTTTAGTTGCAACTATTTATAAAACAAAAGTCCATTTGCTGGGGAGTTACTACAATTACAAATAAAAATCTTATGATGTGTGTAGTTTCTTGTTTTCTCAAACAGTTGTGTGTGTCATGTGGGATATACAGCAGACTAAATACCCAGTACTTACCAGTTGAAATAAACAGTATTACAGTAGCCTGTTTAGCAGTTGTCTTCAGCAGTAATAATAAGATACTTAAAGGAATGGAGATCACTGGTTTTGGTTTGTCTGGTTGGGTTTTTTTTTTTCCTTCTGTTGTGTGTAGGTTTTTTGGTTGTTTTGTTTTTCTTTGTTTTGTTTTTACTGAAGACTGAATAAACATCCAGGTGGTATTGTGAGGATGAGATCCTCATCCTCTCCACCTAGAACTCTATGGAATAAAGAAGTGCCTATACTTGGAGTTTGATGTTGTAATTCTTTTAGTTCAAGTTGAAAGGTTTAATTGAAATTTTGTAAATTTTGTTACACTATGTATACTGGGTTCAAGCTTCTAGTTCTTCTAGTTGTAGCCTAGAAGTAGGCTAAACATCTGTTCTCCGGTCTGAAGCGGCCCAAATCATGTTATGAACTTCAAAATGAGACATACACTGGAGGTATTGTGTCATCCACTAATGATACATAGCTGCCTTTTTGAGCTGATTTTTTCTTTTTTTTTTTTTTGCACTGTTTAATGTATACAACAGCACATTCTACTTTTAAGGATGAGAATGGAAAAATAACACAACTAGTTGAAAATGCTGGTGAATTGGTAGGCGAAATCAAAATGGCCAGGACACAGGGCTCAACATCCTTACAGTTTTGCAAAAAGTGACGTTGGATCTGTAATGACAACAAAAGGTCATGCTTCTCTTGTACATCTTCTGCAAAAGTCAGCTCTGCTAGAGGTCTGTTTGCCCCTCATGCCAGTATAGGACAGTGGTCCTTTTCTGACTCCCAAGCAAAAAGTGCCGTCTCTTGAATAACCAGCGATGCTTTCTATTGCATGTTGGTGTTGCTTGGAGACCTTTCATCCGTGTACTGAAACAACCCAGCTATGTTTAGCTTGTGATGCAATGGGATACAACCAGAGATGATGTGGCTGCAGGGAATGAACTGTGAGAATTAGTTACAGTAGTTTTGTGGTGAGTTTTTGTTTGCTTCTGAAGCACTGCGAGGGGAAGTGATGCTTTGAACGGTTCTTTTATTTGTGGTTGCCCTGCAGCTGAGACAAGGGTGGAGGTGTGGGCAGAATAAAACTGTTTGAATATCCAGGTGATTAAAATGCCATAGTATTGCAGAAACCTATTTCAATTCTTTCTCAGAGAAAAGCTGGTGGTCTTCCCATAGTGAGGGGGACTCTTCCTCCACCTCCTGTGTTCATCACACTACTCCAGGTGGACCAACCAAACTTATCGAGATTATCTCTGACTGCAACTTGGAGGAAGATCACAATAAGATCTTGACCATGTTATCACAGCATATCAACAGTAACGCACCCCAGTGCCTCAAAGTGGGTAGCTTCATTATTGAATTGGCTTCGGAACACAAGGCCAAGGATGAGAACCACCCTGCTGTCTACTCCTCCAGAGTGAAAATTTCAGTGCCATCCTGCCAGGACATGGATGAGAAGCCCGAGCTACCTGTCTTGGAGACTCCTGATAGCACAGTGCCGACATGCAAAGCCCCAGAAAATCTAAAGGCAGACCCGTTGGAGAAACAGCAGGAGAAGCTGCATGGGGGCAAAGGCTTGCCTTTTTATGCAGGGGTTTCTCCTGCAGGAAAGCTGGTCGTCTACAAACGCAATGCTAATATGAGCCCCACGGGCTTGATTCAGGTGGGTCCCTCTGCCTTTACTGTGGAGATTAGGTTCAGTTTCATCCAGTATCAAGAACTCCTTTGAAGGGGAGAACACGCTTTAATTTATCTGCCTAGTCTTTTGCCTGTCCAGACCAGGATTCTTAGTATCTAGTGGCATTCCTGCCCCTACAGAAACTGTTCCCTTTGGAGATTGACTCAGTAACAGGAAATCTCATTGGGAGTGTGAAATCTGATGGTTTAACGTGTCCGTTTGGCCATTTACAGCTTGGTGGCCCAAGCACAGAATCTCTCTCAACATCATCTTGGTGCTTTAGAACTCTTTGCAGATGTAGTTAACAGATAATACTTGTAAATAAATGGATGTTAGTTGCTCCAAAAAGAATATTTCCAAGGAGATGTACGCTGGGACAAACCTTTAAACTGCAAACACTGCATTGCTTTTTGTTACAGCTTACTGTTAATCTTCAATAATAGCCCCTGCAGGATACATGTTCATCAAGAGACTTCATAATGCTAAGTTCAGAGGAAGTCCTTTCTCTGCAGTTTCATGCTGCCAACAAATTCAGTATTGTGAATTGGTGGCAAGAACTGTAGGGCCAGGATGAAGATTTTTTTCAATCAAAGGTGTTTGTGATTATAGTAATACCACTTTCAGGGAAGGTGTGAATTAGAACATGAGAGTAAAATTTATTTTCATTACCCTTTGCAGATACAGCACCCTCAAAGAGAAGCTAGCGGGAGAAAAAATGTAGGGCAAGATTCATTATTTTTAATAAAAGTTGATCTGTGAAGAGTCAAGACCTTATTTAATAGTCTGATAAATGTATTTGGATTTTAGAATGCATTATCAAACATCCTTAAATTCAAATGCAACACTACCAAAACTTTCTGTTGACTGGTAGGCATAAAGCCTGGCATTCAGAACGACGTTCTGGTTTTAATCTCCTATGCAGTCAGTTACCATTATGATTCTGAATTTGAAGTTAGTCAATTCATCATACCACAATTACAGTATCATACTTCAATTACAATATAGATAAGAAAAAAAGCTGATAAAGCTTTTACAAGGTCTTGAGAGAGTTTTGTCACAATGCACACACCCTAAGTATTCTGTCTTTTGTGATGCTAGGTGTTAATCCTTGAATTTGGGAATCCATTTTTATTCAGAACTGTAGTATAAGTAAGGGACAGGAAAAATAAGTGCTAGCTTCACTCTGTCTGGTTTCAGTGATTTCACCATGCTCCTTTAGACTCTGTGGTACAGTGTGAGAGTCTGAGTAGTATTTAAACTATGTATTATGAAGATATAACAGGGTGGTTTGGGAGTTCTCCTGGGCAGTAAGGAAAGTAGGAATTCCCATTCTGAATTGCAATGTCTTTTTGAAAAGGACACTTAGAAGTCCCATGGAATAGAACACCTCTCCAGAGGTGGTGGATTAGCATTCTTTTCACAAAATTTCCCTTTTCCCCTTTTTTCAGGTTAATGATAAAAGGTATCCTCAGGCCAAACTGCTTTTGGGACAGATGGGGGCATTACATCCTGCCAATCGGCTAGCAGCTTATATCACAGGCAGGCTGCGACCCACAGTACTTGATATCTCAACCCTCAGTACTATGATCACCAAGGTAGCATCATCCAGTGCTAACCCAGCTGCTTCTGGGACACCATCAGTCCAGGTGTCCACATCATCAACTCCCAAAACTACATCTTCCACCAGTACTACTTCAACCCCCACTGTGACGACTCAGAAAACCCATGTCCCAGCACAGAGACAGATAGGTAGGTTGGAACTTATTACTGTGTTTTCCATTGCGTGAAGCTGAAGTCAAAAGCGAGCGTGCAGCATTGCTGTTGATTTCTCTGCGTGCTGCCTTTGGCTGCATTGCCTGCCTAAACTGCCTCTGCACTAAATAACCTTTTTAAAGCAGAAAGTTTTATTTTGACTTCAGAATAAGATTACAGATGTTGACTGTTACTAATGCTACTAGAGCATATTTTCAAGACAAGGAAGAATGGATGGAGATACGCTGAATGTTAAGCTTGGATTTTTGTTCTGAGACTTTCCTTACTGTGATTTTTAACTGCTTTTCATCAGACATCTATTTAACTTAAATTGAGTAAAGGATCACTCTTAATCTGTGGTTCTTAACTGTTAGTTTTTCTGATGATGTTGCACTTTACAGTTGGAATTCTTGTGACCACCAAAGATGCATGAAGCAGCAGTGAAAGACAAGAAGGTCCAAATCTGGATTAGCAAAACGACAGGTGTGCAGCCAGTAACCACACCAGCCTGTAACCTCATTGGATTTCACAAGCTAAACAGGGTTGGACTTAGCACTTTGAGTAAAAAAAAACTAAGCAAAGAAAGAAACAGTATCGGAAGAAGGATGTGGTTCTTGTGTCTAAGTTGGTACTGAAATTCCCCAACATGGCAAGAGAGGAAGTTGCCTTTATTCCATTTTGTGTCACTTGAAATAATAAAAATCTAGTGCCCATCCATGTATTCCCATGCATTAACTAAAGATCTGAAGGAGCTTTGCAAAAGAAAAGGATGTTACCTGTGTCCTGGCAAAAATTTTATTTCTGATTGATTGTTCTTTCTACCTAAATTTTTGTTGTCATGTAAATAGGTGCGGTGTTTTTCTTGTCCTGTAATAAAAGTTCTTGGTTTGTGTCTTTATGCAGTATTAAAGAGTTGGCTGCATTTCATTGATGGGTGGAATGATTGTTGCATATATGATTGAAGTGTTCTGACATATTCTGTGTTAAAAATGCTATATGCATAAATAACTACTTTATTTAAGTAAGGCTTGCTTCAATCTGTGCTGTTGTACTCCTCTTCAGGCATATGGAGCGATGTAGATGCAGTGTTCTGATCCCTTGGAGAACAAGGAAAGAGGGAAAGGCTTTTCCCAACAGTTAACTAATTTCCACTGGTTAATTCTATCCCATCTAGTCCTCAGTTGCTTGGATGTCATGGCAATTAAAAGGGGACATGGCAGACCCTTATCTCCCTAATGCCTCTTCCCCTGTGTCTGTGTAAGATGTGGATACAGTAGAAGGGGTGAGTGAAAAAACAAGAAGCAGTGAAAAGGGGAAGACTGCACAAGTAGTTACAGGAATAATTTTTGAGGTTTAAAAAACAGACCTCATTATTTCACTTAGTTGTTTGCATTCTGGTACTGCTATTAGAATTGTCTCTTCATAGTTTCATGATAAAGAAAGCCCCTTATAACCTGCCTATTTCGTGTGGCCAGGAAGAAATGCAACAAAAGCTGTAGAACATGGAGTAAAGCAGATGTATTTCTCATGTGTAAGGTGTGTTCAGGACCATCATACAGGAGTTTCAATTTAATTACAAAGTGCAAAGAAAATGGAGGCTGAAATTCATGCTGAAATCACAATCTTAGCACCTCATGAAAGGCAAAGAGGAAATCTATTAAAATTTTGACCTGCAAGTTTTATATTTGCAGCTGCCCGACCCTCACCTGGTGGTGTGTTCGCACAGTTTGTGATAAACAGTGCTGGATCTCTGCGGCAGATTCCTCTAAAGAGCACATGCCTGCCTCCCAAGCCTGCGCCTGTAATGGTTGTCACTCCCGTGGTTCCCTCCATGCCATCTCCAGCTCAGTGCACAGTCTCTTCTGGGGTCACTACAGCCACCACTTCTCCAGTTACTGTGGAAAGTACCAGTGTGGCAGCATCTACCGTGACCACTCCTAGTCAAACAACAGCTAACGAACCTTCCTGTTCTCCTGCAATTACAGTCACAGCTGCTCCTGCAATGCCTGCAATCAACACCTGTGCTGCCCTCTCGTCCACCACGCTGACTGCCCCTGTGAACGTCACAGCAATGGGGATTATTGCACCGCCACCAGCCACGTCCTTCCCTAAAACTGTAATAACACCACCAACTGTGACTTGTCCTGTTGTCACAACGTCCACTTCTGCGCTTGTTCTGACAACAGCTGCAACGGCTACAACAGCTACAGCTGTGGTGACCACACCAACTTCCTCTGCTGGAGCTGTTCCCATTGTACTGTCCGGAGTTCCTTCGAGTCCTTCAGTGAATCCAAAAAGAGGTAAGGCTTTGGGTTGTTACTGCAAACACTTGCTTTTGTTTTCCATCCTCTCTCCTTCATAGCTGGACAGGCTGTAACTTCAGAACCCAGTTTAAATACAGATTCACTTGCTCCACCCTCCTTTCCAAAAGAGGGTAAAAGATGTAATCTCTTAAATTGCTTGGTTTATTCCAGCCTGAGCAGGTAGAGGAGGGAAACGGTGTAGCTATCTGGTCAGTGGCTGCCCTGGAGTTAGCTTGCATCCTTTTGGCCCATAGAAATGTATATCACAATTGTGATTGCTAGAATTGCACCCTTGGCTTAGAGTCCATGAAGTAAGTATGGAATCACTGTTGACTTTAATATCAGTCTTCCAAGTGGTACTTGAAAAATGTCAGTGGAACTGCATGGAAAAAAAGACTTTCTAGCCTGGTTAAATCTGTGTGTGTTCTGTGAATAAAAAGAGGAAAAAAAAATGTTTTCAAACAAATTTAGAAAGACCCAGTTGTTTCCAAAACATTTTTGCTTGTTTTCATTAAGGATTATACCTGTTCTCAAGCTGATTTTTCATATAACTTTTTGAATGTTTCAGAAGATGCTTCTCCACAAGCTGTAAGTAAGAGTCCCCAGAAGATGTCTCCTGGAGCAGAGAAACGTTTAGGACCTCGGTTGTTGCTGATCCCAATACATCAGACATCTCCTGCTTTGCGACTGCTAAACAACACCCAGCAAACCTCGAAGCAGAGGATGATCCTTCAGCCCCTCAGGAGCCCTGGTGCAGTGAACTTGTTCCGACATCCCAACGGGCAGATAATTCAGCTTGTCCCACTGCAGCAGTTTCGAGCTGCAGGCACCCAGCCCAGTGTGCAGCCAATGATGCTCCGCAATCCAGGTACAGAGTGCAGTGTTTCTTGACTGAGCAATGTGTGGCCAAGAAATCAGCAATGTCATAAACATAATGCTCCTTTTCTCTACTGGAAATACTTGAAGAGAGTCTTAAAGGTGGTTCTGCATGAGAACTTGAACATAATGTTAATTATTCAGATGTTATGCAACTCTAATAGTGCGTGTCTGAAGTCCCAGAAGCCCTGGTTAATAGCTAGGTCACCAGAATTTCAGAGTTCTCTGCAGCAAGTAAAGGGCCTCTGTGTGTGGCAGTGGAGCTGTGTCTGTTGTACTGTCCCAAGTTAAAAGAAATTCTGCCGATCTGTTGATTCAAAAATAATTATTGTTGGGAGATTCTCTCTTAAAAATGAGTTGTTACCTGTGTCTCATCAGATGTGCTTCTCTGTTTTTGTTTGGTTTGCAGGTTTGTTAGTGCTTCTCCAGCAGGTATTGAGATAAAATGTTACACTGCAGTACAAAATTGCTGTTGTCTTTTCTCCTTAGAGTGTGAGAAGAAAAATAAGATTTTTCAGCTGTTTCTCTAGTGTGTAGCTGGAGAGAGGGTCAGAAGAGTTAGAAATTGCAGGTATCTGACAGGAAATGGGCATGATGATTGTTGAGCATGGTGGGGTACATGTTGGCAAATAAAACAGGCATATAGGCAAAATGTACTTTAAATGCATGTTTACTTTCCAGTAGGATTTTTCTTCTGCTCTCCTGTTACAAAGAAGCATCAAGAGGAGAGGGAGGCAGAGTGTTGTTGAAAAGAGAGGCAAAAGGAAGCATCGCAGTAGATGACAAAACTATGGGGAGGAGACAAAATAATCCTCTGCCTCTTAGTTGAGGTTTGAGCATGAGATGTAGTAAATAATTAAAAAGTTAATTGAATTCCTTTCTAGTTCAGGGCTTTTGTACAAGATAAACTAGTTGGCATTGGTGGTATTTTTCCTCCTTGTTCTGAAATGCTGCAGAAGAGGTCATTAAGGTGAAAAAGATGATATAATTGTGAAATCATGTCACAGGTTTTCTCTGTGGAAGTCTTTTTTTCTGAGAAAAAAATATATGTAATTTTTTTTTTTTAAGAAAAATCCACATTTTCCTGTTTTCCAATAAATAGGAAAGTAAAATGCAGAGGACGGCTTTAAATGCGATGTATTTTTTTATTAAAAAGTTTAATGCTATAACTTGCCATTTAATATGTTAGTTCTAGAGTAGCCACCTCACGGATTACATTGGAGTGTCCCATTTAAAAGTTGAACAGTTTATAGGTCTCTATGCAGTACCAGCTCTTCGACTGAGAAATTTTGGTCATTTGTGATCCTTGAGTGCTGGCTGCTTCTAATACAGCATCATATACTAAAACTAAAACAAAAATTGCTTTGAGGAAGTACTAGTTGATGTTTTGTTTTACTCACAGGATCTGTTGTAGGAATCCGGTTGCCTGCACCTTCTAAGCCTCCTGAGTCACCTGTGTCTCCCACTTCCTCCGTGTCTTCCACTCCCCCTGCTGTAAATTCAGCTGTAAAAACTGCAGTACCCACGTTGTCCCCTACATCTACGGTAGCCACTCAAGCATCTTCTCTTCTTCCTTCAGTGACAAACTTTGTGTCACAGGCAGGTGCTCTGACTTTGAGGATCTCTCCTCCTGCTTCCAGCAGCGTGACAAATCAACCAACCTCTGACTCTAAAATAAGCTGCAGCTCAGGTCTGCCAGCTACCACTGCTAATCTCATACCTTTACAATCTGGTGGGTTTGCTTTACTTCAGCTTCCAGGACAGAAAACAGTGCCAAACTCCATTCTTAACCATTTTGCATCTCTTCAGATGAAGAAAGATTACAGGAAAATATGCAAGAAAGAGGAGTTGGATGCTGCTCAGCAGAAGGAGAATGGAAAGGCTTCACACTCAGATGATGCTGAAGTTACAGAGTCTGAGGTCACAGTGTCAGATAAGAAGCAGCAAGAAGAAAATGAGCTATTGGTTAATCAGTCTAATACTGTCGAAGAGTCAGCATCTGGCACACTTGCACCTGATAGAAATTCCACTACATTAGAGATGGTGGAGAAAGACTCAAAGGTGCTAGAGAGTTCTTGTGATGATAGCTCTTCTCAGCATGATGTTTCCACAGATATCGTATCATCTGACCACTCTTACATCAGTGAGAAGCCAAATGATGAGGAAGAAAAAGGGGCTTCTGAGGAGAAAGAGGATTCTGTCAGTTCTGAAACTGTAGTGGAGGCTGTTTCAACTAATTCTGAAAGTGTTTGTGGGTCATCAGATCAGCATCTAGTTGCCCCTCTGAGTGATGCATGTCCACACAGTCTTGAGAATCAGGAGACTGCACAGCTGAAGAACCATGAGAAGGAACATGATGTGCAGGAAGAGAAAGCAGTAAAAGAGCCAGAAGGAGATGCACAGACACAGATGGAGGACAGCAAGGCAAGTTCTGGGCACTCACAGAGTCAAAAAGAGCAAGATACACAGCTGGAGAACAAGAAGGAACAGAGAGGGGCTGAACTGTCTCAGAACAGACAAGAATGCCAGCATGATGCTGTGCAGCTGAATGTGGAAAGGAAGGAGTGCAAGGACTTTACAGAAGCAGAAAGCATAGGGGAGATAAAAGGAAGCAAGTCTGAAGTCAGTGCTGCCGAAGAGCAGGATAATGCTTCAGGAGAAGAACACGCAGACAGCACCAAGGAAGGAGAATCAAGTGTAGCTAGGCAGGAAGGTAGTAACAACAAAGAACAACATGCTCTTGATTCTCAGGAAGAAATGAAAACAGGTCATGATATTGTAACACACGTTAACAGCTCTTGGAGTAAAATATGTAGCATTGTACCTGCCCTAGAAAATAAAAGCGAGGCGGATAACAAAGCTGACGTGGCTGAGAAAAGTGAGTCCCTGACACCAGGAGAGAGGGCTCAGGAACCCAGGTGTCCCAAAAAGGGTTGCACACAAACCATTGATGTAACTGCTGATGATTCAGAAGATGATGATGATGAAGATGACGACGATGACGATGATGATGATGAAAAAACTGATGATTCTGCTGATGAGATGCTGGATGGTGCTTCTGACTTTCCAAGTGAAGAGGAAATAGATGTTGAAACAGTGGTAAGCATTTAAATATTTATGAAGGTATTTTTAATTTTTTTATTTTATTTTATTTTTTTTTGCCAAACTTTTCACATTACATGGATTTGAAAGACACAGTATGATGTTTGTGTTCTGGACTTAAGTTTCTTTAGAAAGTCTAGATCAGGGTTCCAAGTGGAAATGTTTTATTTCTTCGTAGCTGAATGCCTTTATTTATTTATGTGTTTATTTATGTATTTATTTATTGGTAGCATTTTGGTGGCCTTCTAGAAGTTGTCTGGTTGTCAGATAACGAGGCTTATATTGAGCAAGCTCTAATAGAACTGTTGCATGTTGTCTTCAGGACTTACTCAAGCTACTTGGTTCCTTGTAATACGACTTACAATCCTAAAATATAGTTGCTAACCTAGTATTTCTGTTATTTTAAGCTGCTTCATTCTACTAACTTCTGTCAGTCCTTACTTAATACTTATTTCTTTGCTTATCTCCTTAAATTCCCTTTGAAATCTAGTACCTAACAGTAGTGATGAAAGCCATTGTCTCGTATTGGATAGAAAACAAATTGCTCTGGAAATCCCAGAAAAAAAGAGTGAAACATTGTGGTTAGTACAGTTAAAATATGTAGATTTTAATGTTCGTAGAATTTCCATTAAATTTTGCCCCCAAATTAGAAGAAAACAATTCCCCATGTAACACCTTGATGTACTTTTTATATATCAGTATGTAATTTAAATATTGCATTGCTACTTAAAATGTATAAAGGAATTTTTTCAGTGAGATGGATGTAAGTAATTAGATCCTCTTTTCTTGGGATGAGGAAAAAGTGGAAGGAGAAAGGTTAAACTGGAGAATTGAAACAAAACACAAAAATAGGAGAGGTTATATTACTGTCTTTGAAAGTAATCTGAAGGTATATAGTTCTTTTAGCTGTTTTGTGTTATATAGTCCTCTCACAGTTGAAAACCAAATCAGAAGTCTTTTCCTTCTGAGCATATCCAGAGTATCTCAGTTAAGTCATCATCTCTGGCTTTTAGAGAATCTGATAAACTGCCAGAAAAAGGGACTAATCAGTTCACATTTCCAGCTTACTGTACTCAAGCAAGATGATAATGATAGCATCTCAGCTGTGGGAAGGTGAGGAAACTGAAAACAGGAGTAATTTTTACAAGTTATTTCAAGCTGAAAATTGAGCTGTTGCTCTCTTGTCTTGAGTTGGATGCTGACAGTTTCATAACTTTTATCCTTCAATCATTTCAGGAGAGTTATGTTTTGAGAATATCAAGTTTTAATTCATGCCAGATAAACTATCCAGACACAGTAGTCTTAAGAACCTGTTGTTAAGCTAACAGGTAATGTAATGTCTAGGGCACAGAGTAGCCTGTTATCAAGAGTTGTTTTAAAGATGTATTTTTCTTTTGTTCTGCAAAAGGATGATGAAAGAAAAAAAAAAAACCCTAGAAATTATAAGAAATGTTTGTTTTGGAAGAAACTTACCATGCAGGTTTTGACTAGCATGGTTTGGTGAGCCTGGAATGGTAGGTCTTGAGCATAAGCTCACACAAATGTGAGTCAGCTGAGGAATGAGTTCTAAGAGGACTCTTAAAAACCTGTCTGTAATCATCTTGGTTTGGTAGTCTGTGCTGCCTGCAAGTTAAGTTAGCATCTCAATTCCTAATAGAGAATTCCATTTCAAATCTAAATATATGTCTGTTGTTTTTCACTGGGAGGTACTCTAACCAGCATAGTGCTTAACCAGACAGGCTGCACTGGTACTGTTCATCCAACTGGCTGAAGTCAGATCATCTAAACAGGCTCTGAGAAGACATCTGTGTCAGTAAGCTTGTGAAAACATCCAAGCAAAGCGTGCCCCATATCCACTGATACTTCTGCTGAGGAAAATAGTTACAACTGCCCTTTCACTACCAGTTTGGAATAAAGACTGGTTTTAGTTGCTCAGAAAATAGCCATTAAAAACTCCAGTGAGAGTCAGGATGATGCAACTTCCCTGTAGTAGCTATTACTGTTTCTTTTTTAATACATTTGTACTAAAGCATCCTGGCTTGTCTTGGCAGTGGTGTGGCCAGCAGGACGAGGGAAGGGATCATCCCCTTGTACTTGGACCTCAAATACTGGATTCAGTTTGGGGCCCTTCACTCCAAGAAGTACATTGAGGTGCTGGAACATGTCCAGAGAAGGTTGAGGAAGTTGGTGAAGGGTCTAGAGAAGAAGTCCAAAGAGGAACTCGGGAACTGGGGTTATTTAGCCTGGAGAAAAGGAGGCTGAGGGGAGAAGTTACTGCTCTACAACTGCCTGAGAGGAGGTTGTGGCGAGGGTGGTCTGTTCTCCCAAGTAACAAGTGATAAGACAAGAGGAAACAGCCTCAGGTTCTATCAGGAGAGGTTTAGATTGGGAAAAAAATCTTCTCCTACAGGGTTGTTAAGCCCTGGAGCAGGCTGCCCAGGGAAGTCCTAGAGTCACCATCCATGGAGGTGTTTAAAAGACAGGAAGGTGAGGTGCTGAGGGACACAGCTTAGTGTTGGGCTCAGCAGAGTTAGGTTAATGGTTGGTTTGATGCAACAATTTTAAAGATCTTTTGCAACCAAAACAATTTGGTGTGAATCTGTGATTTCCCCACATTGGTTCTTATTGCAGTAATGACTTTATTCTTAATTTTGCACATCAGTGCTTTTTTGGATTACCTTCTTACCTTCCCCTAACTTCATGTGTTTGACTTAAGAGACTCTTGTAGACTTCTGTACTCAGGTAAGAGTGAGAAGCTTCCTGAGATGGTATCTTAGCCCTTCTGTATTTCCTACCCTGAATTACATCCCAAGAAGCTTAGGAAGGTTCATTGTTGTGGATTTGGTGATAGGGAGTTTTCTGAGAATATCTTACATAAGCAAACCTGTTCATTGTCTGAACAAACTGAAGTGCTATGGTCTGGGACATTGTGTTAAACTCTTGATCTCCAAGACATGATGATTGCTCACAAAATTCCTATTGAGAATGACTGTGTCTGTAAATTGTTCACCTAAGTGCTTGTTGGCTTAAGCCAAACCCGTGCCAGGGATTGTTACAGTATTACAGAGCTACAGGTAAGAGTCCCATGGTCCAGTTTAATTTACTAATCTAAACACAGCTTCTGTGTCTGGCAAATTATTTTATTTTAAATGTTGGTAAAATGTGTTTTTTTTCAGTAATTCTTTTTCTGAGCTGAACATTAAAAGGATAATGAACTATTATGAATTTGTAACATTGACAGCTTAATAAAAAGTGCAATGAGCTCTATTGTGGACAATTTAAGTTCTAAATTATCCCCTTTGCTGTTAGATGGAAGAATGAAAAAAAAAAGGCTTTTGTTTACACCTGTGTGTGGTCAGGATTTCTAAACTTAAAGATGCAAAGATTTTGCAAAGAACATTGATGGCAACATTTTTATGTTTTACCCCTGTCTTTTCATGGAAAAGATGCCACATCTCAGGTTTTGAATACCTTTTTAATAGTATGATAGTTTGTAGAGAGTTACACCATGAAAACAGCACTAGCTAGATAATTATTAGCAGCCCTTTAGTTAAGCTGGTGTTACTTGTCAGCACTCAAAAGCTTTTCCCATGGTGGTGTTTCTACAGTAAGCTAATTTCCTGTTGGATTTTCCCTCATTTTCTGGCTTGTAGCATCTTTTGAACTACCCTGCACATCCCCCTTCCTTGCAGCACAGTGATGTCCAAGTGTAGTTTAGACAGTAGTCCTGCCAACTGAAGAAAAGCACTCTGTGTCTCTTCAGCAATGATAGTGTATAAATTTGAAACCCAAGGGAAATTACCAGGAAGCTTCCAGCACCAAGGAGGTTTATGGATGATCCAGGAGAGCAGACAAGAATGAAAAATGCCCTGTGTATATAATGAAATAACACTATGTTGTCATAAAATCTGACCTGCTAAAATTGCACAACCCTGTACCACTCATATATGTAGTATTTTCAGTATAATGGCATGTAGCTATTCAGTATTTCTGTAATTAAAATAGCACCTTTACTATTTTTAGTTCAGCCAGGCTTTTTTTCCTCTGACTTTATGATGCTTGTCCTTCTTTCATCAGGCCTTGGGGAAGACTGAAAAAAAAGGCTGTGGAATTAGCTGTGCTGCATTACATGAGCTGTTGCAGCTCAGCCAAGGGTCTGCATCTGAGGGATGCTGCAAATTTGATCTCTTCCAACTTCTTCCTTTTTGCTTTCCCTCCCCTCCATTCTTAACAGCTAGTAGACTTTACTTTCACCTTCTCAGCTGAGCAGTTCTTGGAACTTTAGCACTCTGAATCCTCTAGTACATCCTCCAGATCTCTGTGAGCCCTGGCATAGCAGTTAAGGACTCTTAGAGAAATGTGGAAATCATCAGTTGCCTTACTGTTTTCCTGCCTTTCTGTGAAATTGAGCTGTGGAATTGACTTAAAGGCAACTTGGATACACCTGTTGCCTTGAGACAAAATGACCTGAGGAAAAAAAAATACATTCAAAAAGTTGCTCCTGTTCATTAAAACAGAATCTTGACGAAGTCTGTATGAAGTAAAAGCAAGTATGAGGAGGAGTTGTTGAAAAATTGCCATTTACATGAGTGATATTCTTCCAAGTGAGGTTTTATACAGTAGAAGTGATTGCTGAAGGTTCTGTCAATGTATAGAGCCACTGCTGAGATGTCAACTAAAGTTGCACAGTCTTCACAGGCAGCATTTGAAATTTATGGAAATGCTGAATTGCAGTGCAGTGCTAACTTGGTGGCAGGTGAATATGTGTTCTGGATCTAGACTGTGTGTGGCTGAGCCTCACCAAGGTCCCAGGAACGTGGTGTCTCCTGGCTCTCATTCTGCTGTCTTGGGTTCTAGTGGTGACATGTAACTTCTAGCAAGTTCAAAATTATTTCCTTGGTAAAGACATTAATTTTCTGTTTGCTCTGCTTCATCCTAGTGCTAATCAGTATTAGTTTTTGGAAGACTATTTACAAGATGGAACAAAAGAGCATTTTAAGTGCTTTCATCCATAGGGTGAAACAGTTCCTGCCAGTGCTAGCACCATACTTCCAAAGTCAGATGAGAATTTATTTCCATGCTGCTCAAGAACTGTCATGGCCTAATACAGATTCATAGCTGCTCTGAAGGAAAGCTGCAAGAAGCCCCAGAAGTTAGTAGGAATAGAACAACTTGCTTATCTCTTTTCCAAATAACCCAGGAGAGATCAGAGCTGCTGCCCTGGGCAGAGAAGAATGGTGTCTTTAAGTCAGCACATATTAAAGTATATTTGAAAGAAAGAGTGATATTGTTCTCTAAGTCTAGTATAATTTCTCATTGAAGGTCACTCACATTCAATCTTCTTTCTTTTCCAAAAGACAGGATTCTTACAAGCATAGAGACAGTGGGTAACATGGGAGTGTGAGTAATGACTTGCAGAAGTAAGGATGCACAGACACACTTAGAGATGCCTTCTACACATAGTTGTATGCACATACACTCACTGTGTACTTCACTAAAGGCTGCTTTGCTACAAAGATTATATCCCCAGTGTATATAGCCTTTTGTAAAGGAGGGCAACCTTGCTTTACTTTTTATACTGGTTCTGTTTTCCATTTTCTGTAGCCTTACTCATGCAGCTGTGGGAGGTGATGTATTACACAAGGTTTAAAAAAAACAAATGGATAATTTTGTGTGGCAGCATGATTCACAGTGTGGTTACTCTGTGGTGCCAGAGTGGTGCAATTTTTATGTTGATCTTTGAGTTTTAGATAGCCCTGCTGCAAGTTGTGGGTTTCAGGGTTTTGGGGTGGTTTTTTTTTGTTGGGTGTCTTTTATTTTGGGGTTTGTTTTTTTTTTTTAGAAAATACTGTATTTAGTCAGTATTGAGACATATATATCAAAGGTGAGGTTACTAGAAATCCTGCTCTATCAAAAAGGAAACTCCTCAAAATTCACTGTCTGGTTATAAATTGAGTCCCTTTAAACTAACATAGCTGCAGTAAATTTTATGACTGATGATTGCAAATGTGTACCCTTAACCACTTGTTAGTTATGCTTATGCAGTAATTTAGGCTGCTCTTGTTTGTTGTTGATACAGTGCTGTTTGTAGCCAAATCTGTGGTCAGCTGAGTAAATGCCCCACTTCCTTCTTTCTAATTAGAGTTAAAAAACCCCAGCAGTGCTGCAGATAACTTATATTCAGTCCCATGAAAAGCATTTATTAGAGGCCCCTACCTCATCCAGTATTGCACATTGGTTTTTTTTTTTCCTGTTCTGCACTTAGTATTTTTTGTAAATAACTGTGCCAGTTTCAGGTAAGTATTCAGGGGAGGAGGAGATTGTATCTCCTCAAAAAGAAAGGAAAAAAGGACAAAGATAACAAGGAAATAGAGAAGGAAGAGGTCAAGATTATGTTAGTTCAGGGAACTGTGTGCAATAGTGCAGAATTGAAGTATAATTACATTTCCTTAAGGAGGAAAAAGAGTTCTGCATTCTATAAGCAGAAAAAAAAATACCATATAAAATATTTCAGTAGAAATAACAATACAAAATGTAGTTGAATAGGGCTTGTTTTGTGGGGGTGGGAATCAGCTGGTACTACAAATGACCACAAGGTTGATACTTAACTCTTGTATTTGCTACTGCACTGCAGTTGTTCTCTAGCTCCATCTTCACAGATGGTAGCAAGTTTTCTGTATCAGGCAAGAATGGAGAAAAAAATTATTTACAATAATTATTGGGCAGCATTTTGAAAGGAGACCAAATCATACTCTTCATCATGTAAGCAGTTTCCTGTGCCCCAAAGAAGCCTGGTTGTAAGATGTTCTGATTGTTGATAGCTTAGATAAGAGAGAGACCATTACTAAGGTGATAACAATCTCAACTCGTGTCTAAAAAATGTTAGTGAGAGTCTAAAGGAGTAGCTTGTAAAGACAGTTTAATCTTGCTGGAAAATGGAGGCAGGAAAGCTCTGTAGTCAAAATGCAAATGACAGATTTGGGCTTTGCCCTTAGCAAAAGTCATTTTGCAGCCTTGCTAAGTGGGAGGAATTCAAAGAGGTGACAGTTAAAATAACCACCTGCTTAGTACTGTTTATGGGACAGAGTAGCTGGAGATTTTGATTCCTCATGGTTCTTAATGTTATAATGTAATCTCTTTTTGAGACTGAAAGTGCAACTGTTTGGCCTGAGCTCTATTGCTGAGTAGATACTCACTTTAAAAAACAAAACACAAACTGTTCCAGGATGCGCGTGAATACAGTGAGGATGACGAGCAGGTGGACATTGAGACCGTGGAGGAGCTTTCAGAGAAGATTAACATTGCCCGTCTGAAGGCCACAGCTGCTAATACCCAACCTTCCAAACAGAAGTAAGCATCCTTGGGGAGCACTACAGTTCTGTCTTTTATTGATGAGCTGGTGTTGAATGAACCCATTAAACAACAGGGTCAATGTGATGGTAAGATGAAGCAAGGCTTGTGTCAGGTCTTCCTGAGCACAGGTGCTTCCCAGTGCCTGAGGACGGGGCTGTTGTAGGTAAGAGTAGATGTGAGGTGTCTAAGCATTTTTTAATTATTCCCCCCCCCCTCTAATTAATTTGTTCATTGGGATGCATATGTTTTAATATAAAATTATTGTGAATGAATCGCCTCCCTTCCTGCAAACTGAATATGAGCAGGGACTTGCAAGTGTGATTTTGCAAGCTTTGATTATTCTTGCTTGGTAGACTTACTGTTTTTAGGCAGGAGCAGTCATCAGCTTAATCCCTGATCCTGTAAATGCAAGCTTTGTCTTTGGGATCATTGCCCCACCAAATAAATTATTTTCTTACTTGCATATAGTCTGCCAAGGTTGCATAGCTTGGCTTTTTTTTTTTGTTGTTGCTGCTGTCCTGTATTTTTGTTTTATTGTTTTGTTACTGTTGCTGCCCTTGAATTTATAATGAAAAATGCAAAGCTAAAACATGGCTTAATTGATGTGAAGGTGGTCATGGTTATTTTTCAGTTGCACCAAAACAAATGGGGAACCTTGCATTGTTAGTTCTTTTTGTTTGAAGATATTTTTTTTTTTGTAGAAACTGAGTTAGGTGTGTGTTTTTCATTTGTTTTTGGTTTGGTTTTTGTCCTTTCAAAAATACAGCTCAACTTTTATCCTTAGTTAACTTTGCTTTATACTTAGATGACTTTGCTATACATTGTGAAGATTTGTCAATGAGAGAGAAAAACAGATGTAATGTTTTGTAAGAAATAATTATTTCAAATGTGTATTGTTGTTTGTTTTCTTGAAGCTTCTGAGATATGAGGAAGCTGTTATTATATAATAGGATAGTAAGGATTTTGATTCTAGGTGGGAGAGGGATTCTTTTGCCATCTCTTGAATTTCTGGGATTTGTTTTTAATAAAGAACCAAAGTGTAATTAAAAAAAAAAAGTTTCTGCAGCTAATAGTCACAGGCTGAATTTGAATTTCTCTTTGGCATATAGTGAAATAGTTTGCTTTTTGCACAGTGGGTTAATTTTACAGCTTTCAGAAGAGCTCATATTTTTTTCCACGATGATGGCATTAGAGTTCACTTTCTTGAAGTGAATATCTTGCTTTCCTTTAGATAAGGAAGAGTTAATTTCAAGGGATAAAAAATGAGTAATTCTTGGCTGTTGGAATGTAGTTAATGAGGGTAGAGTGAATGAGATGAGTAGTGTTGGGAAAAACTTTTTACCTTTCTTCCAGATACCATGCTCGTAATTCTTCGGATGAAAATTTATCAGAAAAACGTACAAAGGTATATGTTTGCTCTCCTCTTTCCTTTGGGTATCACACCTCCATTTTAAAGATAAACTTTCATCTCAAGTGCAACTCAACACAATTTATCTGCCTTCCATATATTTATAATTAAATGAAAGAACCCAAATGTGTATTTGGGGGGGTAGGGGTTCAGTCTGAGTCTTATTAAAGAAGAAGACTGCTTTTGTCATCAGTGGGTTTCAGATTTGCTTTTATCTAGGGGAGGAGTATCTGCCCTTTGTTTATGAGCACTTCTGCTTAGGATTTTTGTTCTTGGTATAAATTTTTACAGCACTCAAAATAACAACTGAGAAGTGTTTTCGTGTTGTTGAAGACAGTATGTAGGATTTTATACAGGCACAGCACTGGGTGAAGGATTTCTGAAAACAGTAGTTTAAATAATACATAGGAAAGTTAAAGATAACATAGAATCCTTTCAAACCAAAATTGTAATCCTTCTGAAGCTTACACTGTGTTTTAGGGTGGCTTTGAAGCCAGTTTCACTAACTGTCCATGACAACTATCTGTGATATACTCAGTGTCAAATCTGGAGCTACCTGCTGGGGTGGGATGGGTCTTTGAGCCTGGTGTACATCTTCTACATTAGAGCAGACTGGTGTGTGTGCTTTCACCTGAGATGGGTTCCAGGATGCTCTGCCTGCCTCGCCTCCTCCACGTATTCCTCTCTCTGCCTTGGAAGATACAGCACAAGGCCCTTCCTTGAAAGGAACCCAGTATGCCCGACATAAGAGCAGATGCAGTTGCAGCCTTAGTGTGCTCAGTCTGCCTGTGAGGGCAGAATGGATGTCCAGAGCCAGCTTTCAGGTTAGAGTCTTCACATTCCTCCTAAGGCCACCAGGCTCCATAGTAGTATCACTGTACCTGAGGAGTCTTTCGACTGGGGTTTGGAGCAGACCTAAAATGATGTTTAAAGAAAAACAACTCACATAAATACTACTTTTTAAGTGTTGCTTTGTCATGAAATAAATAGTATAATTACACAAAGCCTGCAAGAGTAACGATGCAGTAACAAACCTTCAGATCTGTAGAGATTAGTACTTGTGCTTATTGCCTGACAACCTTTTTGGAAGCTTAGCAAATTCAATCACAGGGCCTGTCTTTGATGCTTTCTGTTTCTTGGTAGAAGTCTGGGGTGATAAGTTTAAAATACTTGTCTTTCTTACCTGCAATGTCTCTTATACCCAACCCATATGTAACCATGAAACAAAACAGAAATCAAACTAATATAACTCCAGCAAAAAATGCAAGTATCCTGTGTTTGCTGTGTTTCATTTTTTAGTAGACTTTCTCGACAAGCAGACAACAAAAATGGCTCAAAACACGTGTGATTTTGCTCTAATCCTGTGGTTTACCTAAGTAGCCTTGTATTGCTAAAAAGAAAAGTTCATGACTAGAAGGGAACTGCTCAGTATCTCTTCCTTTAGGGTTGCTGTGATGATGTTGGTCATTTCTTGAGGGTCAGCATTTCATGCTTACTGCCTGTGCTTCTGACACTGAACTTTAATGAAGACATAACAGCAGAATAGCATGGCATGAAGTCTTCAGGTGTCTGTGAAAGCCTTGCCTTTGGCCACTTTTGTCTTTAAACTGGTCAATGTGGTTACTTCTCCAGCACAAAAGGCAGTTCCGGAGCAGAAGGCTGAAGACTGAATCAGAAGCCTTTGCTCATTACCGCCAGACGCACACGGCCAACGAGCGCCGGCGCCGTAACGAAATGAGAGACCTCTTTGAAAAGCTGAAGAAAGCTCTGGGATTGCACAACCTCCCCAAGGTCTCCAAATCCTACATTCTCAAGCAAGTAAGTATTTTGAAGCTTAAGTGGGGAGGAGAACCATTTAATTTGGACAAAGTCATTAAGCTAGCGTGCAGTCTTTGAGTGAGTCCCACTGATACTCCGAATAGAGAACTTGTGTCACCTTTGCAGGACTCTCCAGAATAAAACAGTATCTGACACAGTTTCTACTCCCAAAAGCTTAATCTTTATGAGACAGGTGCATGTTTTCAGATTAGCTCTTTCTTTGCTGTATTCTTTGTGAATTTAACCATGGAAGGGTATGTCTTCATACCCTTCCATCAGGCAGTCCTAAGGCTTTTTTCTCTTTTTTTAATGAAGGACAAGATAACATTTCATTCAGAATTCTTATGACATAAAAAACTAATTGTAAAGGTATAAACAACAGGAAATAAAACAAGTTGCAGATAGACGTAATTATGCTTGAATAGTTAGTTGATACTAATGAATAATTAGTATCCCTACCTTGAAATTGTGGGATAAAATTGTGGTTTGATTCTGTCATTTTTTTTCTTTAAAATAGCTGAACTTTGGAGGAAGGGCATCCAAAGTGTTTATTACTTCTGAATTTGCATTTAGGGAAAGCTGGAATCCCATGTTTGTTCACATACTTTCTCTTCCTGGTTTCTCAAGATAATGAAAATGTCTGAATAAATGTAGTAAATGTGTCTGGAGAGGAAAACTATTATTTTATCTATCACTGCTGCTTTATGAGTTGGTTCCTTGAAACTTTTCTAGGCCTTTGAAGAAATCCAAGGGTTGACTGATCAGGCAGATAAACTTCTGGGGCAGAAGACCTTACTGACACGCAACCAAGATACTTTGATTCGAAAAGTGTCCATACTTTCAGGTGAGACTGGTTTTGGATACAGACTGCCAGGAATACTAAAATAAAGGGCTTTTAAGAGTGGGAATAAGTGAAATAATCATCTGGATTCAGATGAGTAATTAGTTCACCTAAATTTTAGACTCTTGATGCCAAGCAAAGATCTGCAGAGCTCTGGTTCAGTGGTACACTCATCATGCTTTTGTTTTCCCTTATGCCTAAAGGAAGGATAGAATGATGTCTGCTGCAAGACACAGGCTTAGTTCATGTGTGGTGGCTATGCTGTAGTGGGGTGGGGGAACATGGTTCTGCCATTGTCATTTCCTGAAATGACAGCCTAGTGCTTCAAACACAGTTGCTGGTGGCCAAAATCTCTGCCAGCCTTGGTCAGCTTGGCAGAGAACTCTCCTTGTCCTGCAGAACTAGCACTAGTAGTGTCTGTCCACAGAACAAAACTGGGGTGTACTCTTGAGCTGCTGCTTCTCAAGGTGAGATTGAGGGAAGCTGTGACGTGTTTTAACCAACAAATAAAATACTAAATTATTCTTGTGATCTTGTCACTCTCTGGGGATGAGAACAGGAGACTCCCTGTAAAGTAGAAATGAAAAAAAACCTTAAATCTTGTGTGTTTATGTGAATCAATTCCTCTATATTTGAGGTACTTGGTAAAAAAAAAGTGTTCTAGTGAGCCCTCATCTTAACCCAGGAATGTATGATAGGCTTTTTGAACAGGGAGTGAAAGCAAATAATTTCACAAAGTGGTTTTCTGACCTTTTGCCTTCCTAGTGAAGTACCTCTAAACTGATGAGGAAAAAGTCCTCACTGAGGAGATGAAGTTAAATACAGGCTTAAAGATAGGCCATGATGTTAGAACATAAATACTAAGCAGAAATCAAGCCAGTTGTCATGTGTGAGTGTTAAAATGCTGCTGCAAAGGAATTTTCCTTCCTGTGGGAAAGCAAAGGTTTTCACCAAGCTGGGACCTTGCTGGCATTTGTTTGTAAAACAGCAGAAAGATGTTTTGACTCTGGGTGTTGTGGCACCCCAGGGGGTGGCTGCTTTCTTGTCCAATCACCTTGAAGTTAAAAGGGTATAAAAAGAGCTGTAAATTAATAATTAAAGGCTTATTGGGATCTTGGTGAAGAAAATAATCTCTGCCTCACTCTTGCAACTGGCAGATAAATGACAGTCATGGACACCTGTATAGATTATTTCAACTTTGATCATATTAAATTGTGTGCACCTGCAGAAAAGCTATAAAATAGGTTACAGTTTCCATTGGTAACTGTATGCAAGTCTACATCTAAATGTCATTTAAATAACAGGGTCCATAGCAAGAAATTTCATACCAGGTAAAGGTAACATTTTGTGTGGTAGTCATTCATTTAGATATCATTAGGAGACATAAAGCCTTTTTTCACAGCTGTGGATATTTTCAAATAGTACTTGCTCAGCAACATCTAGTGCTTCTCCAAGTTGGATTTTGCTCATTTAAGTTGCACATAAATTCAAAATGTATGGATGTTTCTTCTAGGGGGGAAAAAATAAATAAATTGGAATAAATAGGTAATGACTCTCCACTGTTACTAAATACACTATTTACTAGCTGGGAGTAGTTGTTATCTGTTGTATAGTAATTGAAAGGTGTTAATTTAATAGATTTACCCTTTTTTATTATTATTATTCTGTCCAGTTCTTTTATTTTGGAGTTTCAAGATAGGTTGACTCTCTGATACTTTTTTTTTTCTGTAGGAAAGACAGAAGAGGTCGTCCTGAAGAAGCTAGAATATATTTATGCCAAACAAAAAGCAGTAGAAGCCCAAAAAAGGAAGAACCCTGACCCAGAAGAACCTGTTGTAACTAAAACTGCTCCCAAACATCAAGAACTATCTTCTGCTCTCCCCAAGGAGCTGCCTCGAATACCTATGACAAATAGAAGAGGCAAACCCCTGATACTTGCCAGAAAAGGAGTCCGTGCCACAGGTGGGCTAAAAGCAAAGCACCTTTTGCATAAAGGGGAGACTAGGAGGCTTAAAATGCTGACCTGCTTGTGCAGGCAACTTTATACCCTGAAATGTCCATCCAATAGGGGTGCAAACCATTTGTTTTCAAGAAGGAACATGACTTTTGAGTTTCAGAATGATGGGAAGTAAATTCCTATGAGGCTATCCTTCAGTCTCAAGAGTTGCACTTAGATCCTGCAGTCATTTCTGAGTTAAAGATGTTTTTTCTTTTGCTGACTCAAAACCTGAAGCTCAAGTCCTGGAATACTGGATTTGTTAGAATACATTCAGTTCTTAAAACTTCCCTCCCCAAATAAACTACCTTTCAAGGTGGTGAAGGACTTGCAAATGACAGAATTGTAAGACATTGTAAGAATTGTGTTTGAGCTGAGAACTTGTGGCTATTTGGCATTGATAGAGACTTTTGCAAAATAAAAATAGGAAAGAGCAAAAGAATGGCAGAAATCCAAACTTTCATGGTAGTATCACTCAAGGATCTTGTGATGCTCCCTATTTTGATAATAATTAATAGACCTTATTGAAGTGGTCTTGGGCTTTTATGAACAATCAATCATTATTGGTTCCCAAGCCTCGTTTTTATCCAGTCCTGGCAAAGTTTGGCATGAGAATTTGGATGAGAGGAGAGGACTTGCTTTGTCTCTTTGGGCTGAACAAGTCCCCTTCATAATGTCATCAAGACTGCTCTGGTATTTGATCAGGGTAGCCTCTGCAGCAGCTTTCTAATCTAGGGTTTATGAAGCCTTCTCAATGGAATTACTTCCACAACTGCACTGAAATGGGGTTACAGGTTGTTATTTTCCATCAGGGTTGCTCTGCCACAGGGAATTGCTGATGTGCACATTTCTTGTTTTCCAGAGGATGCTGCATCCTGTCTCACCCTCACTGCTGCAAGCCTTGTGATGACTCCCCAGGGGCAGGTGCTTACACTGAAGAGCCCACTGGTGCCAGGGCAAGTGGCAGCTGTTCCTTCCACATTACTGCAAGCTGAACTGAAAACTCAAGCTCTCAATACTACCATGACAGCACAGCCAAGTATGGTCACGTGAGAAAATGTTTGACACATCAGTACTGTGCTATTCAGAAATAGGCTTAACAGTTTAGAGCTGCATGTTACTTGATTTTTGCTTTTTTGGGGCTTGTTTGTGGCATTGTGTAGTGGGGTTGGTTTTGTTGTGTTGGGTTTTTTTTTTTTGTGTGTGTGTGGTTTGGTTTTTGTTTTTATTTTTTATACTTTGGCTATAAGTTTATTTTAATATGGGAGATTTTATATCATTAATTCCAGCTATCAGTTCATCAAAGGTAAGCAAAATCTATTCAATGTTTGCTATTGCCAAGTTGGAGAAACATAAGGAAGATTTCTTAATCACCTAACCTTCTATTCTTAACACTTTAAGATGCTGTTACAGTGTAAAGTCTTGCCTAGAAGTGCAAGGCTTTTATTTTAATGGCTTAACTGTGTATCTGAAAGGTTCTTGTTTCCACTTCACTCTCTCCCTTCCCCTTTTCTTGGATAAGGTATTGCTTCTGTGATGATTCAGCTGCCAGGATCAACAGTTCCTGTTCAAGTAAAAGGAATCCTTACTAACTCCACCATTCCTATTACACTGTCACCTGTTTCTGGAAACCCAGTGCCCTCAGCAGCAATGCCAGCTACAGGGCCACGCTCAGGTAGGTTATTTTCATTTTTTATGGATCTTTTTGCTTGCATGCAGGGAACATTATCCTTGCAACAATGAAGGTAAATTGTTTTCTCACTAGGAAAGTAATAATAGGTATTATTCTCTGCCTATTCAGAGAAAATTGCTACTAAATGTTTTGAACAGTTTAGAGGGGGCTCTAGGGGATTGTGGATGAGAGCTTTTTAACTTTCCTTCACTGAGCCTTGCTGCTCTCAGCAACATCAGAATAAGTGGGGACTGGAAGGTGTCTGTAGTATAATGGATCTTACTGAGGAATCTGCATTGCAAAGCAGTGGTGGGGCTGTTGAAAAATCTTTGCCTTACCCTGACACAGCTCCTTCCCATACCCTGCCAGCAAGATGTTTTTGAAGACCCAAGGACATTTGGTCTGGGTGTGGGGTGGTTCCTGCCAGTAGCATGCTGCTTGCTGTCTGTTGTGTTAAAAGCAACTCAATCTCTGTAGTCATTTGGTCATAATAAAAAAAGAAAGTTCAGATTTGGGGCTGGGAAAAATCTGAGTGCTATAAATGGGGAACTCCTTGGTGGCAAAAAGTAATTGCATAGTCCTGAAGTGCCTCTGTAGTATTGTGCACAAAACCTGATACTGCAAAATGTGAACATAAACCATGAAAAAACAGCCAGGGAAAGTCATTCTGTTGTCCTTGTGCATCTCCAGCAGAACTGTAAGTGTTCCACTCACCTGCATTTGTGCCAGCCTGCTGAAGGAAGGGAATGGGCAGGTGGTTGTGAGGTAATAGACATGAAACTTGCTTGTGTTCTACAAGTTCAGAGTTTAAAAATTAGTGTTTTGAGGTTTTGTTTGACCAAAACCACATAAGCATTTAAATTGTGACTAGCAGCTAACTTGAGGAAGACCTGAAAGTGAGCAAATGACATTTAATTAGGAATTATTACCTTGCAGTTAGCACGGATCTTGATGGACTTTGTTTTGTTTTGCAGAAAATGAGGATTCATTCATGATGCCAAGGATTGTTAATGTGACATCACTGGCTGCTGAGGGAAGCATGAGTCTAAACCTCAACAGAAACAAAAATTCTAGTGTGACAACAGCTGAAGGTACTTTGGGTTCTGAGAAAACCTTGGCTGTAGCACCCCTTGAAAGTAGGAAGAGTGATGGCATCCTTTCAGAAGAAAAAGCCAAACCATGTCCTGGAGATGGGGGGGGAGATGGAAGAAATTCCACGGGTCCCACAAAAGTTTCCTTTGAAAATAAAGATGGCTTTCCACAGCTCCGCAACGTTTTAAGTACAAAGGAACCTCCAGAGTCCTTTAGCAAAAAGCTGGTCCTTGGAGAGTTTGTAGGAGGTCAAGGCAGGAGGAAAGATGGTGATCCTGGAGGGGAAAGATTAAAATCTAAGGAATTGCCATACCGTAAGCTGCAGATCAAGGATTCCAGGATAGAACTGGAGTTCAGGAAGGTAGCATCTGCAATGGAGGAAGCAGATCTGGATGCAAGCGAGCTGTTGAGCAGCATTGAGGACAGTGATGACACTGATGAAACCCTCACTTCTCTGCTCAATGAGATTGCCTTCCTCAATCAGCAGCTGAATGATGATGCTTCATCTATGTCAGAGCTGCCCAGCTCTCTGAACTCAGATTTCTCTCACGAAGATGCAGAGCCTCGTCGGAGAGCAGTCGGCGACCTCGCCGCTGCAGCTGGGTCTTCCTTCCAGTTTGGCCATTTGGGAAGCAGCTTTAAAGACCTTTCTGAAGTTTCAGAGGGTGGTGGCTCTATAAGCCCTCTCCTGCTGCACTTGCAAGATGATGACCTTGCTGATGGGGACAAGAACTCTGGGGAGCCTTCATCTGAAACAGATGTTTTAAAGATAGTAATAGGTGCTGAAGTGAAGGATCCGCTTCCCAACCTGTCTGAAACCAGTGGTGGGAGCAGCAAAACTACAACAGCTTTGGCAGAGACCACTAATGTGACTCCACCAGTTTTGCAGATGAAAACAAATCCAGAAACTAGTAATGCTGACACTTTGTGGAGGCCCATGCCCAAGCTGGCACCCCTTGGCTTAAAAGTGGCAAGTCTGCCAGCAGACTTAGAAGGGCAGAGTAATAAAGTGATGCCCCTGTTGGCACCTATAGTTGCAAAACTGGCACCCAGTGGGGCAAAAACTTCCTCATTACCTGCAGCTGTTCAAGAAGGACAGGATAAAGTGATGCCCCCGTTAGCACCCGTGGGTACAAAATTGTACACTGCTGGGACCTTGCCTTCAAATTCAGCAGGCAAATAAATGGATGTATTTTTTAGCAGAGAGTGGAGTGGAGATGTGGAGCAGCATGAACCAGTGTCAGAATCCAGCAGCCTCCCATGTCTGCAGAGCTCGTTTTCTGTACAGCATCAGCACTCTGTTCATCTGAGGGCAGGCCCCAAATTGTGAAATCAGTGCTACAAAACATGAAGCATGTTGACGTATTTTTACCTCACTGTTGTATTCTGGGTGTTCTCCTTCCCCCTCCACAAGGCAAAAAGGATGGTCTATAACCATTGCTGGGCACATGGTATCCTTCAACAATTGGGTCCTTCACAGAAATTCTTTGTCAAAGGACTGAGAAACTGAGGCCATTGAAAGAGATTTCTTGTTTTGTTGATTTATTTTTTTTTTTCCCACCCAGTAGGGAGTCAGCTGCCTTGTTGGGGGAAAAAAATCTGGATTACTTGATTTTTGTACCAGGCAAATTATCTATGCAGAAATGGGATTGTTCACAATTGCTGTTCTTATGTTTGCAGGATATGATGAATGTGCAGAAATGAGATTGTGGTTGCTCTGACGTGTTCTCTAGAGCAGCAGAAGGGAAATCTGAGACTGTGCAGAGGGCTGAAGTGGAAAGCTTTTGTACTTTGGTGCTAGATGGTTTTCTGGCAGAGACTCTTTTTAGGAGCTTGTGCTCAGAAGATTTAAATGGACATCTATAACTCTCACTACATGGGGAAGAAAATTAAATTTCCCAGTATAATTAGAAGTAGGACAGTATATTAATTTTAATAACTACTCAAAAATCCCCCCCCAGTTTTTCCTCCTGCCCTATACAAATACTCCCTGCTTTCATGCTTAGGACATCTGAAGGGAAAATTACAGAGAGTAGAAAAATTTAGGCACCCTGTTGCTACATCTTTAAATACATGGCTGAAGTAGCTTGAGTGTCTTCCCAGTTCTTGTTTTGTTTCCTCCTGTCATTCTTCAGGGTGTTTCTGGTGATGAAGAATTTTAATAGGAAGCGTTGGTTCAGAAAAATACAGAATGATTTCAGGGCTGTCAGAGCCTGGAATAAATGAGAGAGGTGTATATGTGAATGTATATATGAAAATATGTGTGTATCTTTCCAAATCTTCAATTTCTTTATAAAGTCAGGAAAGAAGGTACTCAGAGGTTTCTCACTGCATTTGCACAAGCTGTGTATAGTGGAAAAAAAAAAAAAAAAAGATTAAAAAAAAGTCCAAAATGCTCATTACCAGAGAAGTAGAGCAGTATTGAATCACAAGATGTATTTTTTATTCTTCTCTGCTACTGCTTACTCAGTAACCTGTAGATACTCTTCAGTGTTCAGCTTTTGGATGTGAAGGGCCTACGAACTGTAAAGATATTTATATTTTTGTACACAGTTTTTGTTTTCATAGTTTTCTTGACAAATGAAATTTCAGCTGAGGAGAGATGATTTGTTAATGAGTGTGTACACAATCTTTTCCTATCAAGTTTGTAAATAGGAGTTTACTGTGCGCCTGGGGGGCTTCCTCCCTGCTCCAGAAAGGAACATTGCCAAGCAAATGACCTGCAGTTGGGTGACACCTTTCTACTTTTTGTTTAGGAATGTAATCCCCAACTTACTGTTCCATCAGCAGCAACTGGCATTCCCCCTAAAATCCCCTGTCTTTGCTGATGCAGCAGCATAAGAGTTGCACCCCTGCAGCACTGAAGTTGTGTGGGGGTGAGGGCAGTGGAGCCCTGCAGCTGTAGGAACCCCGGGTGAAGGTCTTCCCACCTCTCTTTGTGCTCATGTTGCAGAGGAGAGAAGCCCTTTGAGCTTGCTATGAGTAGAGCCACTCCAGAGGCAGTGTAAAAAAGCTTCTTCACCTGGCTGCTCTGAACAGTGTGTTTTAAAGCAGTTCTCTTCCCTGTAACTCTTTATTGCCTTTTGCATATCTACTATTTTAATATTCAGTATAAATCCTGGATTAGTAATTTGTAAAAGGAGAGTGTAGGTCAGCAGGAGAGTTGTGCAGAATCTTAGAGTTGTCACTGAATGCCTTAGAAAAGGGACTTGACAAGAAATAGTTAGACATGCATTGCTCATGATTAAAGAATTTTAACCTTATTTGAAACCAGTGGAAAGCTGGAGTATCTAAATCCGTTTAGTGGCATTCCATCAGGCTTCAGTTTACCTACCTGGGAATCTGGTCCTGAGCATTTCTAATAGCCTGAAGTTGCTTATTTCTTTACCTATGGCAGCTTATTAGATTTCATTCCTCCTGTGTGTGAAACAGAACCTGGAACTGTGCTGTGATTCCTGTCAAATTCCTGATCACTGACCTTTCTTTCTGCCCCCCATCCTCTTTATGGTTCCCAATGGCTAATTTTAATGACAGAATTGTGTGTTAGTCATAACTGAAAACTTTAGGAGTGTACATGCTGTGTATGCTTCAGTGGGACAAAGAGAGCTGCCATGTGAAAACCATTCAAATACTGCATAAAATAAATGCTGAAGTTGTGAGGATGTTTTGTCCATTATCAAGGTACTGGGGAATGTGTGGATGTATTTACTGTTTGGCACTGGGCAGGGAGGAATCTTTACTGCCATAAAAATGTGCTTTGTAGAGATGACAGCAAAAGATTTTTGGTTCCTGAACACTTACTAAATTAATGATGATCAGTCTCCAAATTTGGCTGTGAAAAGCAGTAGCTGGTGTAGTTCCAAGAAAGATCTGTGATGGGTTCTACCAGGCAACAAAGCATGTTGGAAATGCTCTTTAGTTTTTGCTCTCTTTGTGTGGATTGCTCATGTCTCCAGCTTAATGTTGTCCTATGAATTGAAGTGCTGACTCTCTTTTTTTGCTCCTCCCTTAAGCTCCCATTGGTTTGGAACAAACCTTTAAAGAAATATATTCTGTCTTTTGAGGCAGTAATGCAAGAATAGGACATGTTAATGTAAAGATGCTAGAATCAGGAAAACAAAGGAAACCCCCCTGCAAGGCGCACGTTCTCACTAGACCAAGAGACATGGAGATTTTTTTTTTTACACATATGTAAATAGACTGGAATGTTTTTAAGAATATAATAAAATGTCAGATTTAGCTTTTTTTTTTCCTTTTATATATTAAAATATATCTTTCCCTCTTTTCTGCTTTTGAGAAATCAATATTTTTGTAGAAATCTAACAGTACAGGACTCTTAAATAACTGTATGTGACGGACAAGGTGTAAAACTAAAATAAACCAATTGAGGTCAACTAGAAACTGGCTTTGAAAGTTTATTACAGGGAGGGAGAGGGAGCAGAAGTGATGTGGTAGCTGGCTGGTGGTGACATATGGCGTTGGACCTGAGCAAATGACAGCACGTGTGTGTGCTGAAGGAGATGCTTTGGCAACACAGACATGTGGGCTTTGGTTCCAGTGATCAAATGACTCAGTCTTTTAGTCTTGGGCAGTATGCAGGAAATATTACTGCTTGTAAAAAGGGATTTTTTGACTTGCTAAATGCAGGAAAGGTACTGAAGGGGCTTTAAACCAAAATGCTGCTTCAGCAAGAAGCCACTGAAGTTAACATTTGACCATAGCATTAAAAAAAAAAAATCCAAACCCACAAAAAAACCCTACAAAAAAACCCCACCACCCAACAATTGAAGATCTTTGTCTGTATAAAATCATTCTTCAGTCTCCCAACCATAGGTTGATCCCTTCCCTCTGAAGGAAACATAACACAGCTACCTTTACAGGAACAAGTCTGAAGTTCTGGTTCCAAGTGAACTGTCAGAGGAGCTACTTCTTTAGGAGAAAAACCTGTTAACAAGTCACTGTCTTGTTGTGACACACAGTGAAGAGAACAATTGCATTTGAGGGTAAGTGATGGACTGGAGAAGAAATGTAATGTAATGGGTTGGGTATTATTTGCTGGAATAGAAAGGAAAATTAAACATAAGGTATGGAAAGAACCTATTGATGCAGTCTTATAGCCTGGGCTGGGAACCTCTGTTTTCCAACACATTCACAGTGTTCTTGGAAACAGTGATGGTGGTACAAATAAGCTCACTTGACTAGCTGACTGAAAAGTTACAGGGAGCCTTTGCAATAACTGTATTAAGGCCGCATTTGAGTCTATAAATGCAACCAAAAAATGTGCAGAGGGCCTGTTTTTCCATAATTAGCAACAAATGAAATCTAAATTACTGTAATTTGGGAACATGGTATTGGAGGAATTGTGGCACTGTCTGTGATCACTTGAGTTCAGTGCATCATCTGTTTGCCCTTTTAACTGCCACCAGAGACAGAGAAGGTGTTGTTAGGCCACGGCGTACTTGGTTATTTCTGTGCCTTTGAATTTTGTGTTCCTTTGGCCAGTACTTCTGTTGTCTGTTTTGGTCTTTTGGGAGTTGGAGACCAATGACTGGGTGGCAGCTCTTTTAGAGGACTCCCTTTTCATGGAATGGTAGATACTGGAAGGGATCTCTGGAGATGAAGTTCTCCTCTCCCTCTACTCTGCCCTGGTGAGGCCACATCTAGAGTATGGTGTCCAGTTCTGGGCCCCTCAGTTCAAGAAGGACAGGGAACTGCTTTGAGAAAGTCCAGCTCAGAGCCACAAAGATGCTTAAGGGAGTGAGTGGAGCAGCTCCCTTGTGAGGATAGGCTGAAGAAGTTGGGTCTCTTTAGCTTGGAGGAGACTGAGGGGGAACCTCATCAGTGTTTATAAATATGTAAAGGGTGAGTGTCAGTAGGATGGAGCCGGAGTCTTCTAGGCCTGGACCAATGATAGGACAAAGGGCAATGGGTGCAAACTGGAACATAGGAGGTTCAACATAAATATGAGAAAAAACCACCATGGTGAGGGTAACAGGAGAACCTCCCTTGATCTGCTGCTCACACTGTTCTTAAAATGCACCAATATGCTCTTGACCTTCTTGACCACCAGAGCACACTGCTGGCTCATGGTTAAGCTGTCCACCAGGACTCCCAGGTCAACTCCTAACCTTTACTCTTCATTTTGAAACAGAAGCCCTTTGCTTTAGCAGTGTTCACTGGCTTAACTCGCTCTTGTGAGGGTGCCCTGTTCTTTGTGGGAATGTCTGTGTACAGGACTGGTTCCATGAGGTTAAAGCTGTTGGCCCTGGCTCCCCTCTGGTGAAAAGCAGATGCTGGAAATCAAAGCTGAGGGACTTGAACATGGAGGTGAGTTTCTAACAGGCTGTGTACAGCCTTTGCTCTTCAGCTCTCAGCATGAGGGTAGCAGCCAGCCTGTATGAGATGGGGATGGGAAGGGGAGGTCAGCAAAGGGTGGCTGTGCCACTCTGGCTATGGTGCTGCAGGAGCAGGGCTTGCTTTCGCCTGTGCCAGCCTGCTGAGACCAGCTTCAAGGAGGAGAAAGGTTCTTCTGTGTGTTTTTTGACTGCTTTGCTCCTCTCTGGCCAGTGGCAGGACTCCTGCCTCCCCCATGGCCTGGGGGACCCTGCTATTCCCTCATCTAACACAGAGCGGTGCCCTTGCAAGTGCCACAGCCTGCGCTGCCTCGTGGCCTACCTAAACCCAGGCAATTAAATAGCGGCTAAAAAAAGATACACAAACATAAGCCTTTTGCCGTTTTTAGTGGCTTTCAGCTGTGATTAACTCCTTAGACAACAGCTATGTGAAGCAACCTGCCTGTTGTGCTCTGACCAAGCCCGGGGCCTGCTGAGGCAGGCTGTGGTTGCAGCTGAGGATCCCAAGTCCTGCAAGAACATAAAATGCTTCATATTCATATATATTTTTTCCCAGGTGCACTGAAGTGCCAGTGCACCTGGGAAATAGACTTTGGATACCAGGACTGTGGTTATCATCTGTAATTGTTGGTAGAAAAAAAAAAAAGTTTAAAACCCTCAGTGGTATCACCAATCAGCTTTAAAAAGAAAGGGGCAGAGTTTGTTTTTAAACTGTGCTGGTTCTAATTCTGTGATCTAAAGGAAAAAGCTAAGTGGGAGGATGAATGTGTGATAACAGCTCACTGGTTTCTGGAATAGCACGTTTTCAGCACACAGGGACTGGGTGACTGATGGCTTTCCCCCCACCCCTGATCTTCTGCAAATTAAACATCAAAAATGATAAAGAATTTTTGTTTTCTAGCTCCTTGACTATTCTGATTAACAAGAAGTCCATGAGCAGGACAGAAAAGCTTTGCAGGTGTATTTAGGACAGAACACCATTGCTCCTCTGGAGGACTGAGAACATCTTTTGCAGTAGCACATGCCATGGTAGCCTTCAGTTCAATGCCAGGCCAGGATTTCCTGAAGCAGTGAGAGAAGGGTGGATCTGTGCTGGACATGATGAGGTAGTTTGGAAGAAGCAACTGGGGAAATTACTGCTGACTCTTGCACCACCCATCCCTTTCTACCTCTAGAACATGGTGCTCTGTGTTCCAGACCTGCTTGTAGGAGCTGCACAAGCTGCTCTTAGACTGAGGGGCAGGTGCTCATCTTTCTTCCCTTCTACTAATCATTCTCAGGCCTGGACATCCTCCAGCCAGCACATGGAAAGCTTGTACCCTTCTGATTGACTGTGCAGTCAGAGTTTGGGTGGGCAGCAGTATCTTGGTGAGCCCTCTTCTCCCTTCTGCTTCCATCTGAAACAAAAACAAACCAATGGGTGACCAGGTGTCTGGTTTCTTTTGGTATTGAATGAAACCTGGAGCTGTCTGGATCATCAGCAGCTAAAGATGCCTCTTTCTGCAGGAGTCACTTGCTGCTTGATGTGGATGAAGATGTGCTGTCCTCAGCCATGAGCCCTTCGCCCTTTCTGGATGGGGGTTCAGTCCTTGGTTATACAGCTCTGTCCAGCACTGCCTAAGCCTGAGCTTTGGAAATGTGTTAGCTGGTGTTATTGCTTAGTTCTGAGACATGCTGGACCTGGACTTTGCTATAAAACGTCACACAGCTGGAATAAAACAGGATTTGATAAAGTCTTAGAGTCCCTTTGAGGCCTGGCTGGAGACATGGTTTTTTGTGTGTTCAGCTTTGCAAAGGCAGTAGGGCCTGGACAAGGTCCCTCAGATGGAGGGTGAGGGGCAGCTGCTGGCTTGGCTGGGCTTTTCTGGGTATGCAGGAGATGGTGGTGGTGCCCTCTGATGACTGCCAGCCCCTCTCTGAGGGCCTGGGGTGGGTTATGTGGCTGTATAAATTTGGACAGGCCAAGCTTCAGCAAAGTTCAAGCATACCAGCATTCCCAGGTGTGTGGTGGGTGACACAGCAGGTAGGATCTGCCTGATAACTTTTTTTAATGATGTAGGTCTGATGTGACCTAGTTATAACTTGCATTAAGGTGACTGCCTGCTGAAGTGTGAAAAGGAACAGGAGGTGCCTTTTGCAACAGTAAGGATTATCCTAGACTGACTCTTTGGGGTTAAAATATGGCTCTGGCAGACTTAAAGCTTGTAGCTGCTTTGCAAAGCTTTACTATTGCTTAGTCTGGTTTAGAAAGACAAAAAACAAAAAGCCCCAAACAGCAGAGTCTTCCTGCAGAATCTCCTCTTGTGTTTTATGGCTCTGACATACAGGGTAATCGACTTGAAGTGGGAGGTTTAGTATCCAGGAAGAAATGTTAATAAACAGCTCCCACCAGGCGAGCTGAACTGGTGGCAGCCACAGTGGAAATTGTTTACTACCGTGCTCCAGTGCAGACAAGGCCTCATTGTCTGGCTTTGACAGGAAAAATGTCCAGTTTCACAAACTTTGCTGAGCAAGGAGAAAAAAATTATATTGCAGATCAACTTACAATGAGCACATTCACATTTGAAGGAAAACTTGATTTTCATTTTTATTTTTTTAATAGGGTGAGGAATAGAGGCACAACTGCCAAAGTGAAAAGGCAGCAGCTTTGGTGACCTGCTAAAATTGCTTCCAGTCAGAAGTTATTCCTGGCTCAAGGTGGGTCCCAGGGGGCTGGATCCTTGACTCTGGCTGGAAGGCAGTGTGAGAGGGAAGTGTGTGGGAAGCCAGTCACTGCTCTGGAGCCACTCCAGGTGCAAGGTGACAGGACGAGAGGCAATGGGTGCAAACTGGAACACAAGAGGTTTAGGGTCAGCACAAGAAAGAATTTTTTCTCAGTGAGGGTGCCAGAGCTCTGGAACAGGCTGCCCAGGGGGGTTGTGGAGTCTCCAT